>CBVK0100525005.1:0-10712 GCA_900067695.1 Picea abies
GAGGAAGACAATGACATGGACATGTTGTGTCACACTTCAATGACAATGACAATGACAATGACATGTTGTGTCACAGGTCTTCCGGTGGAGGTTCGTGTCCAGTTTAACCAGACTAATAATCCTTGAATCCAATTGTTCAAAGGAGCAACTCCGAGACTAAGAATTAGAAAACAGAGACGGACAAGAAATACGAGATACAAGAAATAAGAAATAAAAGAAATAAGAAATACAAGAATTAGAAACCAGACGAGGACGACCAAGGATGCACGCTTTGCTGGAAATATGAAAAGAATGAAACTAATGAAGCTACACGATCAGAAAGCACTAACAGGCCTTTCAAATCATGGACCAGAGATTGTAATTAAATCATTGTCATTATATAGATAACTGAGACAAACAAATTACATTTGTTCAAATATTCTTTATTAATCCTGACTCTCACCTATTATTTTGGATTTATGTTTTAAAAGCCTCCCGCAAAAGTAATTGTCTATCTATATGACTAAAGGATTGAGTTTTCCTTCATAAAGAAAATTAATGCAATGAAGAATTTTATTATAAAACCACTATTTGAGAAATAGCATATCTATGGTTTCAGTGAGGTTGGAAGGGCATGCATATTTATTAATACTAATAGGCTCATTCCCTATGTAAAGAATGAGATATAATTTTTTTATATAAAAAATAAGATAAATAATAATAATAATCTATTTTTAAGGTCATGGCCAAGCCACCACACCAAATTGGTGTATGAGACCCCCTTGTTTATGGGACAAGGGACTCCCCTCCGCCCAGCAATTTGACTAGTAAAGTCCACAAAGGTATACATACCCTACCCCCCTCCCTGTGACCTCTTAAGAGGAAACACATGTTCTTAACCATTAGGCCCACTCAGGCTGTATAGAGAGGATAAATGTGAGAGTGGGATCCCATCACGTTAATCGAAGAGATCATGCCAAGTGGAGGATAAAAAGGATAGAGAGGTGGATAAAAGGATAGAGAGCTATAAGTGGCTCATTATAAATTCATAATAATAATAAAGTTTATAAACTATAGGAGAGAAAGAACCAAGGGACCATGGAGATCTAATATGGTATCTAAGGATGTGATGGTAAGGATGTTAGAGATATGATATGGTAGTGTTAAAGGATGATACATGGACATTATTATCATAGTAACAACCATGTGTCATGTTATGCTAACAAGATGCTACATCAATAAAAGAAAAATGTTGAAAAACAAAGTCAAAATATTATTTTTTTCATAACTAAAGTAGCCAAAGTCAAAATCATGTGAAATTTTATATGTAAACCCTAAAAAAAACTAATTATAGAGTAATGTAATATTCAACCAGATCTAACACATCTAAGAACTTAGCAAATGGAAATAGATTAGATCTAGCATTCATTTACATTACTAAGCACTAAGATAGTATACCAGATGCATCATACATAAAGATATCGAAACTAAGCATAAATCACATCACTAACATACAACCATAATGCACAAAGCAACCATAACACAGGATATATGTGGTTCACTCTAGTTTGGGGCTACGCCCATCAACTCTTCATCTTCTTTATTATCTTCTGTCAATCTTCTTACATTCACAAAGATTTGAAACCTACTCCGCATAGGACAGGAGATCTATGCACACCTCGCCAGATCCTCCTTCCCCAAGCTACATTTAAACACAAAGCCTTCTTACTGTCTATACACAAGTTTTTTCCAATAACATGCACTTAGATCTGCAAGTTCTTAACACATTGCATGCACAAAGCATCCACAACTGTTCGCACTTAGCACATTGGTCTCTTCCTACATTCCCTAGATATCTATTTATACATTAAAAAATGGGCCTAGACATGGGTAAAGCCATGGGTTGACATCCAATACCCGTTACATAAACCCTAATCCCAAAAACTATCCTAAAAAGGGGGCAAGATCCCACGATCTTTGCTTCAATTTTCGCTTTGCCTTCGACTAGCCTATCGAAACCCCAAAAGAGGTCAAACATGACCAAGGATCTCCAAAACTTAATTAAGGGCCAACAGGCCCCCAACACTCACTTGTGACTCGTCCCGAGTCACTCTGGTCTGGGTAACTTTGCCTCAAACGCCTCAAGCTTGGCTCGAGCTGCTTCAACTTGTTGTTGCACCAAGGCCTCCTGCTCGGCGAACTCTTGAATAACTACCTCATTCACAGGTCCTTATAATAACTCTTCTAATGAAGTGACTACGTATTCTTGCTCTTCTCCTTGACCTTCAATCTCCTCAAAAAGTAGGCAAGTTGCATCCTCGACTGGCTAGAGCTTCTGAGTCACTTCCATGACTTTGCTTTGGATGGCATGCACCTATTGCTGAGTCGTGCGGTGTTCTTGGGATATTTTCATCCTCTCAACTGTTTATAGGAGTTTCAACTGCACTTGTACTATTTTCATTTTCTTCTTTGCTTCCTGGAGCTGTGACTCCAGCGTCTTCAGTTCAGGGTCCTCAGTAAGGCACTCATAGTTTTGAGCACTGCGACTGCTTTGTTGTTTACATTCCACGACTAATGCTTTGATCCTTTCAACTGTGCTCTAGGAAGTTTCTTCTCTCTGGTCTTGCACTTCCTGCGGAGTGCTTGGCACTATTTGTAGCTCTAACTAAGCGACCCTCTGTTGAAGTTGTTGAATGGATTCAAAAATCTTAACGAATTTATTTACTGCCAGGTCTTCTTCCATCTTCTCCAAGCTTGTCACAGAGTGAATTTCTCTGTTGACTGTTTCTTTAACTCTAACCTGCTCCACGAGCACTTGTTCTTTGTCCTGTTGGATTTGCTCTTTATTTTCTTTGAACTTGGTTTGGAGGTCATCCTTATCTTGTTGCACAACTCAACATTTCTATAGGATTTCCTCTTGTGTGTGCTTCAGGGCCATTATGGTCTGTTCTTTTTATTCCTGCATGCGACGAAGGAGAGTTTCGGTCGCGTCAGCTATTCTGCGAAGTTGGGCAGTCTCATCTCCCAACTTTGGTTCTTTTGGTGGCGGGGGAACAGTGGAAACGGCCCGACTAGAGTGAAGGGCTTGATGTACACCTCTTAGCTCTGTCTCAAATCTATCATACATGGCTTCTTGTTTGGCTTCATTTCTCTGCAAAATATCTTCCGAGGAATATGATTCAACTGCGATAATGAAGTCGAAGTCATCAACAATGAGTACAATCTGTAGCTTCGACTTACTTTCTTTGGACTTCTTCTGTGATGTAGGTTTCGTGGGGGAAACCTTTCTTTTCTTGTATTTCTCTGGCTCTTCAAGGGGGTTCCTAGGCGATTTTACTTTTCCTTTCTTTTGCTTGTCTTCTTCCCCTTCTTTTTCTTCTTTGTCCACTTCATCATCTCCTCCTCTGCTAGGTGAATATGATGCAGTCTCTTCTGATGTGTTGTGTATTTCATGTACATCTTACTTATTTTTCTTCCTTCTACTGCTCGGTGCATCATACTCTTCGTGAATAACCACCGAACTTCCAATGTGGTTGGGATCGAAAAATGTTGCCTCGTCGAATGGTATAAGGAACTATGCGGGCCATTGCTTAGTGATTTCTTCTAGGTTCCTTCGAGGTCAACAAAAACCCCTATGACCTGCGTGTGTTTGTTCTTTCTTACTAACTCACAGATATCAACTGGCAAGGAAGGAACATTGCACCATTCTAAATGGATCCTAACTTGTAGCATCATGTCTCTTTCTCTACATTGTCGTAGGTGTCTTTGATCTTCTGTGCAAGGCCACGGTCTATAGCCTTCCCTGGATAAACGTCTTGTGGGAATGGTCCCTACATGCTCAATATAGTGATCCTATGGATCAACTCCAGATTCACGTTGATGCGTATGTCTAACCATAGATATCGGACATGGAAGCACGACAATAGGAGATTAATGCACGCGTTAATCTCCTCTTTCCTTCCAAAATGTGGTATCTTCATCACGTTCAAAATAGTGGACCTCATGATGTCCATGGTCCACAGCTGGAGGATGATCTTTGACTTCTTCCCCTTGGTTTTGGTCAAATATTTGTGAGGTGCGAGCATGCCATATCTCTTGCGGTCTCCTAGTTTATAGTCACTAATCTTCAAGGTTGGAATCCTCTCCAATTGTAGTCTGATTGCTTGTATTCCCTTCGAAAGGTACATAGTGATGGCTGTGTAGTCGAAGTCCCTCGGGACACTGTCATGACTCACCACACCAACCAGGGGTGGGATGTAGTTGGGTAGGATGGATGGAATTAGCTTCGCATTCGCCAAGTCATCACGATGTTTGGTTTTTTTCTTAGTCGCATCTCAGGATGGTCCAGATCCATGAGCAGTCGACGGGGAGTCTTGCGCTCCTCACATTTATGAGGCTTGGATGCCTGCAGACATCACCTTCTCGGCCATGAGGTCTATTAAAATCTCTTCGATGAATTTTTATGTTGTGCTAATTTCGTCTGACATGCACACTCGAGATCTGATATCTCAAGTCGATGAACAATACTGACTATAACAGAATGGATGCCAAGGTCTCAATGATCACTGTGCAAAATCAACTAGTTCTCTCAGGATTGGATAATCACAATTGGCAAAAGTGTTATCACTGCAACGCTCGATGGGATAAATATATAACACCGTAATGGTTTCTTTCAACATGTCACAAATCCTTTTTCAATGCAATTCCATCTGTTATGGCATGGTCCCAACAGTCCAATGGTGAACTTTCGGTTGCTTTGCTAACCGTTCGGGAGCATCGATCGAATGGTCATAATGCCTCCAATGGTCATATTGCTCTGCCATGGAGAAGTGTCAATCTGTGTTGTACTAATGTCGAAAAAGTTCAAATTATGCAAACATTCCTTCTACAAAGTTCTTTCTGGAGCTTCTTGCATTTTTTCTAACTTTTCCCTCTTCTTAATGATGTTTCTGGTCTTCTTTCGTGTGATCTGAATTACTAGTCTCCTCTTTCCATTATCATTCTTATCTCCTCTTTCCATGATAACTTTGCACTATGGGGGGTCTTTCATAAGGTTCAAAGGGAATACTTCTTCTCTTTCTGGGGTAGGTTCTCTACTCTTTTGTTGAGACAGGTGTCTCCAGTATTCCTGCGTCCTTTCAACTTCGACATTCATATCATTGGTCTTTAGTAGCTTCGAATGGTTCTCTTTTTCTACCAGTACGTGAGCTATTATCCTAGCCATGAAATCCCTTAGTTATTACTTTTTATGTTCTAGATCCTCCTCTTCTTGTTTCCTTCGTATCTGATCTTTCTCAATCCAGGTTTTTCCTTGCAACATAACAAATGGGGGGATGTTCTCAACAAAATTCACGATCTCAAATTTTTCTTCTGTCGAAGTTCTATGAGCACTCATAGATGTCTAGGTAATTATTCCACATAGGGTTATCATGTTTCCTCTAAATAATCCTATTCCCCCTAATGAAGGAACCATAACAGGCTTTCCCAAAATTTCCCAAGTTCTTTTTGTCATGATATCCACCTGTGTTTCCTCATCCAGGACACAGTCTATGTCGAAGTCTCCTATTCTTGATTTTATGTACTCTTTCTCTTTTAATACCTTTCATAAGTTGATATTTTTGTGGTCATTCAAGGTTTCTTTCATCTGTAGTAATACAGTCTATGATTCTTTCTGGCGTTCTATCATATCCTTAGTTTCTTGGCATATCTCATAGTTTTCTTGTTTCATATTCATCTTTTCAACTTTAGCAAACACTCTAGGACAATCCAAAATTTAATGGTCCATAGATTTACAACAAAGACAACTAGGTTTTCTACCATGTAATTCCTTAACAGGATGTCCCGATCTTTTGCCATTGTAACAAAGGGTTAATCCTCTCTTTCTCTTAAATGATCCCCAACCTCTCCTGTACTACGCAGTGGGATCACAGTAACTAACCTGAAAAAAATTATTTCTAGGAACCTACATCCATTTGTTAGTCCAAACATTCTTTCTATCCATAGGGATGACATACATTTCATTATTTCTATCAGATCTATTCATATCAAATATTCTATCTTCTAATTGTGCCCTAGTTTTCAGATTAGGACAAAATTTATCAAACATACCTAGATCCATTCTTTCGAAAAAAAAATAAATCATTTATCTTACCTTTCTCAGACCACAAATATTCAATATCTTACCACTTTTCTTCATATTAGAATTCTCTTCTCATCACAGATATTTGTAAGTCAATGTTTTGCACTAAAGCAATAGATATACACACAGATCTTTCTTTTCTTCAGTTTCCATCAATCATAGTTTTAGGTCCCGACAACGGAACCATTTGTTGGCACAAGGGAAGACTCGGGTTTCAATTCTTCAACAATGCACAAAAAAAAACCTAACTACTAGCCCTTCTGACAAGACTTGTGAAACAAATGAAGTCTCACCCGAGGTAGAGGCAGGGGTGGTTGCAGGACTCAAATGTCTGCAACCTAGCTAGGACACAGATATGTTATTACACCACTTAACAAAGCACTCAAAAATTAACATTCATCAGTAATTAACCCTTATTCACATCCCATATCCAAACCCTAATTACAAAGCAACGTAGTATTCAACTAGATCTAACACATCTAAGCACCTAGCATATGGAAAGAGATTGGATCTAGCATTCATTCACATTACTAAGAACTAATATAGTATACCAGATGAATCATACATAAATATATCGAAACTAACCATAAATAACATCACTAACATACAACTATAATTTACAAAGCAACCATAACACAGGATATGTGTGGTTCACCCGAGTGTGGGGCTACTTCCACCAACTCTTTGTCTTCTTTATTATCTTTTCTAAATTTCCTTACATGCACAAAGTGATCTGGATTTTATGAGAAGAACGAAATGAATACAGATGACTAATAGGTGCTTACATCAAATAAGAGAGATACAGTAAAATTGGTTTTCTATTCAATAACAAAATAAGATGAAACTGTAAAATGCGGTGGAAATAAGCTTGCTAGAATGGTGGTGGCTTATCTATGAGAAGAGATGTGACGGCTGCACAAATTCGCAAGAAGATGGTTATAATGAGGCTTTGAAGGCCTTTTTACAATAAACAGGAATGCCAAAAATCCCAGACATCCAAAAATCTAACCGTAGGAGATGAAGCGCCAAAAGTCATGTGTGCCCCACTTGGGTAAGTTAGTACATCAACTTCGGAGGGTCATAACTTTTTCATACAATATCCGTTTTAGGTGTATGATAGCCCGTTGGAAAGGTATCATCGAGGAGATTCATTTCAAGTGAAATATAAAAGAAAATTTCATATTGAGAATCTATTTTCTCAAAAATACATCCTTTAGGGCCTCAAAACGGCTCTGGAAGTGAAAACTGCTAAAAATTGTAAATTACCAAAATTGCTAGAAAACTATTTTGAGCCAGTTGGAAAATGTGGGTGGCCAAAAATATCCATATGGATCACAAATCCTCATAACCCAATCCACATAGGACAGGATATCTGTGTGCACCTCGCCAGATCCTCCTTCCCTGACCTTGGTTTAAGCACAAAGCCTTGTTATTGTCTATACACAAGCTTATTACAATCACTTGCACTTATCTCTGCAAGTTCTTAACACATCACATGTACAAATCATCCACAACTATTCACACTTATCACATTGGCCTCTTCCTACATCACCTAGATATCTATTTATACATTACAAAATGGGCCTAGACATGGGTAAACCCATGGGCCGACATCCCATACCCGTTACATAAATCCTAATCCCAAAAACTACCCTAAAAAGGGGTCGAGATCCCATGATCTTTGCTTCTACTTGTGCTCTGCCTTCAACCATCCTGTCGAAGTCCCAAAATAGGTCAAGCATGACAAGGGATCTCCAAAACTTGGTCAAGGGCCAACAATTATCATTGGGATTGAGAACCATGTAAGATACATCAAACTACCACATATTTCATATGCAATGGATCTTTGGAATCCCATTGAGATTATAAGTATTGTTAGGAGGTAGTGTGCAGCACATACATAAAAGTTATTATGGAAGGAAATAAAGGAAATTAGGCCTTGAACCTTGGGCACCTTATTCCATGAGTGTAGAGAATCCAAAATTTATGCATGTCAACCTTGGGCACCTTATTCCAAGAGTGTGGAGAGCCCCAAGGGTAGTGGGATGAATGAGTATCCTCATAATGGGAGTGTTGAGGGTTCTCTACATTTGGCTCGACTTTCTTACCTTTTGTGAAGTACTGTATGGATTCATGAATGACTACTTTAATTTCTTCTTGGAGGGACTCTTTGACTTTGAATCGTATGGTGGTGGTGGTGGATTCCACTTTAATTTATATGTTGGACAACCTCGTCTCCTAGTCTTCTTGGGTCTGAGCTCTAGTGGTGGGCATGGTAGTGGATGAGGCATTGAGACGAAAATCGGGGCCAAAAAAGGTGATATGTACCAGGGTTATCAGGACAGGGAGAGGAGTCCAATTGGATAGGTTTCAGATAAGGGTGGGACCGCGGAAAAAAAAAATAAATTAAAATTTAAGGCTACCAATGCAATCAAAATGAAGAGAGGAATGCAATGGAATAGGTTACAAATAAGGGTGTTGAAGGGCCCTAGACATTTTTTTAAACTCCTACAGATTTATACTCCACCTTGAATACTTCTTCAGTGGTAGAATTCCCGAATTCTCATTAATAAAAAATGTCTGCAAGGTCTCTTTTTGTAGCGAAAAAATGTGGCAGTGGCCAATTTGTAATGCAATCGATCATTCTTTTTTATCGTAAGGGTTAAGGTTTGCAGGGTGTCTATAGCGAAGGGTTTTCCCTATGTTATATCTCTCTTATATACGTGTGGGTTCCAATAATAGTACTTGTCCCAATATCTCATGGTACCAACTAAACATGATAGATTGTACCCTTAGTCGTACTACACAACTACCCAGGTACTAGAGAGTCTCTTACCTAGTATTGCTCACAATGACACTATATAGCAATCAAGCGGCCGATCAGTTTATCTACAGAGCATTCCAGGATGCCTAGTGTGATAGAACTCGAAAGGGTACCAACATGGGTTTCAAGGGTGGCTAATAGATGTGCGATTAAGAACCACATGTATTTCCTGTGTGTATGACTCCTCGACTATGGTTTNCCTCGACTATGGTTTTATGTGCACAACAACAAATCTTTGTAGCTTAAAGATGCTAGAATATGTCTCTACCTTGAAAAACATATTAACCCCACAAGTCTTTCTGGAGAAAGAGCTTTGATACTACTTGCAATATTCCATATGTAATATAGTATGCAAAAGTTAAAAATTTATCAAGAAATGGAAAAATAACAATGATATATCCAAAAAAATATCATAATAATAGCATAATAACACCAGAAAGAGAACCTTCATTAAAGATTGCAATGTTGGTATCTACAGAAATCCTTTCACATAACTTATCATTAAATCAGAGTTTGCATGATAATGTTTCTTTTTAACTTTTTACGCTTTGAAACATTTTACTCTTTGTATCTAGATGTGTTTGCGAACTATAATATACACTCTGATCTACAAGTTAAAACTCCTTTATGGTCATATTCTAGTAGGATGCAAAGTGATGAAAATGTGTCTACTTTCGTGTTTTCACGTTTCTTTCTAGTGATAAATCATCATCGTTTATTTCTTCAATGTTTTCACTTTTTTGTTTCTTTCTCCAATAATTCTCTTTCCTTTGTTCATTAAGGAGAGTTTCATCTCGAGTAAGACCAGATTTTCTCTTGCAGAAATATTTGTTTCCAATGAGTATAGTTATCTATAAAAAAAATTTAAAAATTGTCATTTCAGAATAGTCTTAGAAAAACTTCATTGTCACAAAAAATATTAAAAAATAATATCAAGAATTTTATGTTCAACAAATCCTTCACCATGAAAAAATGTTCAACAAATCCTTCAATATATAAATTGTTATTACAATAAAAGCTTGAACTTCAAAAATTTATATATTTTTTTCATTCAAAGCATCAACCTCCTTGTTCTAAACAACAAAAAAGATGATTCAAACTTTTTCTTAGGGGCTCCACATATAAAAAACCATGAAACGAGCGAGTGAAATTTGATAAATTAGTTAGTTCGAAAGCATATTTAAAATATTTGGCTCCAATTGGAAGGAAAAGACGTGTCCCTTCAGCTTTTTTTCGGTCGATGGAATTATCTGACCCACCTTTCGGAAGAAAGATAATTTCTCGGATGAAAAGCGAGGAATCCGTTTATTTTATATAGATTCTATTAGAAAAATATATTTCGGCCAAAAAAATATTTTTTCTGTCGAAAGATTATTTCGGGCAAAAACTTGCGAATGGGACTATTTGCAGGAACCTGCAAATTCCCTCCAACTTACTTGAACTTTGGAGGTTGCAGACTCATTCAAATAATCTTTATTTAGTTTCAAAATGGAACCCACTATTTGCAAAATTGAATCTACTATCAATGGATATAATTTGTTTTCATTTTCATTATTTTTATCTAATTTTATTTAATTTTATAAAAAAATCACTCCATAATATTTTCAGGCGACATTATGATTTAGTGGAATAAAATATCCATATCTCTAAAAATACACAGTGGAAGATTTAGAAAAAATTATATTCAAAATCCTTAAAGTGTTTTATGCAAAAGGGTATTTTTATATTTTAATTTTAAGTAAAAAATAATATAGATACAAGGTGGGGGAA
>CBVK0100525007.1:0-10313 GCA_900067695.1 Picea abies
GATCGATATATTTATCTTGTTGGCTAGACATCGTAGGAAAAACGTACCCCTCCCCCATATCCCTCTCTCATTTTCAGGTTGGTTTGTAGATGTCGATAACCGCATATTTGAAAGACACACAAACATCATGAATACCATGCAATTGATACAAAAATTCAAGCATGAATTCATACTGAAATGATTCGAACACATAGATGTTACCATTGTGCAAGAAAAATAGGAATTTATCTACCAGGGCATGGTGCAACTCAATTGAAGAGTAGCGGAAGTGAAAGATATCTTGTAGTGCATGAAACATAGCTTGTAGTGGATGAAAATGCATCTAATCTGAAAAGACTATGCTTGCTTAGTACTAAGTCAATGTTGGTATCTACACTCAACCATTTTTTCATTTAATATCTTTCAACATGTAATATAAACGTCATGTTGTAATTTGTGTGTCACAAGTTGTTTTAAGCAATGTTTAGCATATTATGCAAATAGCAAGAAAAAAATGAACAATACAAATACCAAAATGAACACCTAATTTATTTTATTTTTTGGTTTCTCTAGATTTGACGTCTTCAACTTCAACATCTCCTACTCATAATAATATGTTCGTGGACGCAAAAAAAGTAACAAGTCTATAAGAGGAGGAAGACAATGACATGGACATGTTGTGTCACACCACCATGGCACCCACAAACAAGGCTTGGTCATAGCATTAAGGCTAGTGACGACATAAAGAACTAGCCGCTAAAGTTAAAGGGCTTACACTGTTTGGAAGTCTAAGTTCTCATAATGACTCATGTTTGTCGAAGTTTGAATGGTCTCAAGGATCCAATCCATGTGGATCCACACTTCGATAACAAGCAACTTGACGATACCTTAGCATACATTGTTGGAAAAAGGCTATAAAACCTATCGAACCATAAGAAAACATATTGAAAGAAGAATAGGCTTTGATACAAACCGTTAAGCCTTTGACTCCAATGATAGAGGGACCAGGACTCTATCTAGAAAAAACGACGAAAGTTTAACATGAAACAACATTCGAACTAGAGGCGAGTTATAAGCATCATGGCAGTCATATGAAAGGTGTTCATGAGAAGAAGAAGATGAAACACAATTTTCCCTATGATTTAAAAATAAAAATGAACAAAACAAAGAAACATGTAGAAAAATAAATTATTATTGCAATCTTTCAATAAATCCTTGAATCTACAATTTTACTAGTAGTTTCAGGATAAACAATGCAATATAACAAGTCCAAACAAGGTGCATCCAAGAAACCTAGACCATACATAACTAAATGAGAAAACCTATAAAAAAATAAATGTCACAAATCCTGCCAAAATTTGTTGGATTTGCATATTTAAGTGGTTAAATCTTTGTAATCCTAGACTAAATCCATTTATAAATTCACAAATACAATATAAACAACAAAAAATTGTGATTTTTTCCTGATTTATATAACCAAATTCAAACTAAAAAACAAAACTTAGATCATTTAATCTACTCAATCAAAAGTTTCCATCTCAAAAAAAAAAAAATTAATACTTCCGTTTATTAAAATAAATCTACCCTAACTAAATATAAAAGTCTAAAAGTTCTTTGATCATTCAATCTATTTTAATATCATCTTTTGTTAAATTTATAAATGTATTCGACAAATGAAGCGTGTTTTGACTGGTTCAACGTCTGGAGGAGTCGGACTTTATATAATTGACCAACAGAAGATTTATCTCAGTCGATGAGGGTGTTCTCCGATCAGAGCCAAAGGTTTCTCGATGGAATTAATTTCAAAGTCAAAATTTACTAACGGGAGGTGTGCAGAAGACTTAGGCTAATAGAACAGGATTCATTTAGGATGGCTTTGCAAGTCCACTCCATTCCATTCAATATGTCAAACGAATCCCCAAAATCATATTATAAACACAATCTGCTCTCAGATCCCCTCCTCTGTTCTCAGCTCCCCTCCTCTCCGCGTGAGGACTTCCTATATATATATTTGCATGTAAATATTATCGTTATTCCTCCTCTGATATTGATATTAGTGCCATATCGTGATATTGATATTAGTGCCGTCAATAGTGAGGACTGTGAAGAGAAGAATTGTATACGTTGCAGCGATATCGATATGAGAATAGCAGCGCGACTGGTAATATTGATTGCCCTGATTATGGTGGTCACAATGGTTAGTGAAGGTTCAGCTAGCAGGCCGCTGAAATTGAAATTCATATTTGAGGGAGATCAAGTGGAAAATAATAACCATATTGAGATGAAGAATGGGTTGTTCGAATCGCTTCCAAAGGGTTCCGTACCTCCAACGGGGCCATCTCAGTATAAAAACTACAGGTCTTCCGGTGGAGGTTCGTGTCCAGTTTAACCAGATTAATAATCCTTGAATCCAATTGTTAAAAGGAGCAACTCCGAGACGTAGAATTAGAAAACAGAGACGGACAAGAAATACGAGATACAAGAAATAAGAAATACAAGAATTAGAAACCAGACGAGGACGGCCAAGGATGCACGCTTTGCTGGAAATATGAAAAGAATGAAACTAATGAAGCTACATGATGAGAAAGCACTAACAGGCCTTCCAAATCATGGACCGGAGATTGTAATTAAATCATTGTCATTGTCTAGATAACTGAGACAAACAAATTTTGGATTTATGTTTTAAGAGCCTCCCGCAAAAGTAATTGTCTATCTATATGACTAAAGGATTGAGTTTTCCTTCATAAAAAAAAATTAATACAATGAAGAATTTTATTATAAAACCACTATTTGAGAAATAGCATATCTATGGTTTCAGTGAGGTTGGAAGGGAATGCATATTTATTAATACTACATAGGCTCATTCCCTATGTAAAGAATGAGATATAATTTTTTTATATCAAAAATAAGATAGACGTGAGAGTGGGATCCCATCACGTTAATCGAAGAGATCATGCCAAGTGGAGGATAAAAAGTATAGAGAGGTGGAAAAAAGGATAGAGAGCTATACGTGGCTCATTATAAATTCATAATAATAATAAAGTTTATAAACTATAGGAGAGAAAGAACCAAGGGACCATGGAGATCTAATATGGTATCTAACGATGTGATGGTAAGGATGTTAGAGAGATGATATGGTAGTGTTAAAGGATGATACATGGACATTATTATCATAGTAACAGCCATGTGTCATGTTATGCTAACAAGATGCTACATTAATAAAAGAAAAATGTTAAAAAACAAAGTCAAAATATTATTTTTGTCATAACTAAAGTAGCCAAAGTCGAAATCATGTGAAATTTTATATGTAAACCCTAAAAAACCCTAATTATAGAGTAATGTAATATTCAACCAGATCTAATATATCTAAGAACTTAGCAAATGGAAAGAGATCAGATCTAGCATTCATTCACATTACTAAGCACTAAGGTAGTATACCAGATGCATCATACATAAAGATATCCAAACTAAGCATAAATCACATCACTAACATACAACCATAATGCACAAAGCAACCATAACACATGATATATGTGGTTCACTCTAGTTTGGGGCTACCTCCATCAACTCTTCGTCTTCTTTATTATCTTCTCTCAATCTTCTTACATGCACAAAGCCTTGAAACCCACTCCGCATAGGATAGGAGATTGTGCACACCTCGCCAGATCCTCCTTCCCCGAGCTACGTTTAAGCACAAAGCCTTCTTACTGTCTATACACAAGTTTCTTACAATCACATGAACTTAGCTCTGCAAGTTCTTAACACATCGCATGCACAAAGCATCCACAATGGTTCACACTTAGCACATTGGCCTCTTCCTACATTGCCTAAATATCTATTTATACATTAAAAAATGGGCCTAGACATGGGTAAACCCATGGGTTGACATCCCATACCCGTTACATAAACCTTAATCCCAAAAAATGCCCTAAAAAGGGGCCAAGATCCCGCGATCTCTGCATCGATTTTCGCTCTGCCTTTGACTAGCCTGTCGAAACCCCAAAAGAGGTCAAACATGACCAAGGATCTCCAAAACTTAATTAAGAGTCAATAGGCCCCCAACACTCACCTATGACTCGTCCTGACTCACTCTGGTCCGGGTAACTTTTCCTCAAACGCCTCGAGCTTGGCTCAAGCTCCTTCAAATTGTTGTTGCACCAAGGTCTCTTGCTCGGTGAACTCTTGAATAACTACCTCGTTCGCAGATCCTTATAAGCACTGTTCTACTAAAGTGACTACTTATTCTAGCTCTGCTCCTCGACCTTCAATCTCCTCAAAAAGTAGGCAAGTTTCATCCTAGACTGGCTGGAGCTTCTCAGTCACTTCCATGACTTTGCTTTGGATGGAATGCACCTATTGATGAGCCGTGCGGTGTTCTTGCGATATTTTCATCCTCTCAACTGTTTATAGGAGTTTCAATTGCACTTGTACTATTTTCGTTTGCTTCTTTGCTTCCTGGAGGTGCGACTCCAGCATCTTCAGTTCAGGGTCCTTAGTAAGGCGCTCATAATTCTGAGCATGCGAATGCTTAGTTGTTTGCATTCCACGACTAATTCTTTGATCCTTTCAACTGTGCTCTGGGAAGTTTCTTCTCTCTGGTCTCGCACTTCCTGCAGAGTGCTTGGCACTATTTGTAGCTCTAATTAAGTGACCCTCTGTTGAAGCTGTTGAATGGATTCAACAAGCTTAACGAATTTATTTACTCCCAGGTCTTCTTCCATCTTCTCCAAGCTTGTCACAGAGTGAATTTCCTTGTTGACTGCTTCTTTAACTCTAACGTGCTTCGCGAGCTGTTGTTCTTTGTCCTGCTGGATTTTCTCTTTATTTTCTTCGAACTTGGTTTGGAGGTTGTCCTTATCCTGCTACGCAACTCAACATTTCTATATGATTTCCTCTTGTGCGCGCTTCAGATCCATTATGGTCTGTTCTTTTTATTCTTTCATGCAAAGAAGGCGATCTTCGGTCGCGTCAACTATTCTGTGGACTTGGGCAGTCTCATCTCCCAACTTTGGTTCTTTTGGTGGCGGGAGCATAGTGGGAACTGTGGGACTAGAGTGAAGGGCTTGATGTTTGGCTTCATTTCTCTGCAAAATATCTTTCGAGGAATATGATACAACTGCGATAATGAAGTCGAAGTCATCAACCAAGAGTACAATTTGTAGCTTCGGCTTACTTTCTTTGGACTTCTTCTGTGATGTAGGTTTCATGGGGGAAACCTTTCTTTTCTTGTATTTCTCTACCTCTTCAAGGTGGTTTCTAGGCGATTGTACTTCGCCTTGCTTTTGCTTGTCTTCTTCCCCTTCTTTTTCTTCTTTGTCCACTTCATCGTCTCATCCTTTGCTAGGTGAATATGATGCAGTCTCTTCTGATGTGTTGTGTATTTCATGTACATCTTACTTATTTTTCTTCCTTCTACTGCTCGGTGCATCATACTCTTCGTGAATAACCACCGGACTTCCAATGAGGTTGGGATCGGAAAATGTTTCCTGGTCGAATGGTATAAGGAACTATGTGGGCCATTCCTTAGTGATTTCTTTTAGGTTCCTGCGAGGTCATCACATTGCACCATTCTAAATGGATCCTAACTTGTAGCGTCGTGTCCCTTTCTCTACATTGTCGTAGGTGTATTTGATCTTCTATGCCAGGGCGTGGTCTATAGCCTTCCCTGGATAAACGTCTTGCGGGAATGGTCCCTACATGCTCAATATAGTGATCCTATGGATCATCTCTAGATTGATGGTGATGCGTATGTCTAAACATAGATATCGGCCATGGAAGCACAACAACAGGAGATTAACGCACGCGTTAACTTCGTGGTTCCTTCCAAAATGTGGTATCTTCATCACGTTCAAAATAGTGGACCTCGCGATGTCCATGGTCAACATCTAGGGGATGATCTTCGACTTCTTCCCCTTGGTTTTGGTCTTATATTTGTGAGGTGCGAGCATGCCATATCTCTTGTGGTCTCCTAGTTTATAGTCACTAATCTTCAATGTTGGAATCCTTTCCAATTGTGGTCTGATTGCTTGTATTCCCTTCAGAAGGTACATAGTGATGACTGTGTAGTCGAAGTCCCTCGGGACACTGTCATGACTCACCACACCAGCCAGGGTTGGGATGTAGTTGGGTAGGATGGATGGAATTAGCTTCGCATTTGCCAAGTCATCACGATGTTTGGTTCTTTTCTAAGTCGCAGCTCGGGATGGTCCAGATTCACGAGCAGTTGACGGGGAGGCTTGCACTCCTCACATCGATGAGGCTTGGATTCTTGCAGACATCACCTTCTCGGCCATGAGGTCTATTAGAATCTCTTTGACGAATTTTTATGTTGCGCTAATTTCATCCGACATGGACACTCGAGATCTGATATCTCAAGTCGATGAACAATACTCACTGTAACAATATGGATGGCAAGGTCTCAATGATCACTGCGTAAAATCAACTATTTCTCTTGGGATCGGATAATCACAATTGGCAAAAGTGTTGTCGGACTAATGCTTGATGGGATAAATAGATAACACCATAGTCATTTCTTTCAACGGGTCGCAAAGCCTTATTCAATGCAATTCCATCCGTTATGGCATGGTCCCAACGGTCCAATGACAAAATTTTGGTTGCTTTCCTAACCGTTCGGGATCATCGATCGAATGGTCATAATACCTCCAATGGTCATATTGCTCTGCCATGGAGAATTGTCAATCTGTGTTGTATTGATGTTCCAACGAAGTTCAAATTATGCAAACCTTCCTTCTGCAAAGTTCTTTCTGGAGCTTCTTGCAATTTTTCTAAATTTTCCCTCTTCTTAATGAGCTTTCTGGTCTTCTTTCCTATGATCTGAATTACTGGTTTCCTCTTTCCATTATCGTTCTTATCTCCTCTTGGCATGATAACTTCGCACTGTGGGGGGTCTTTCATAAGGTTCAAAGGTAATACTTCTTCTCTTTTTGGGGTAGGTGTTCTAATCTTTTGTTCAGACAGGTGTCTCCAGTATTCCTGTGTCCTTTCAACTTTGACATTCATATCTTTGGTCTTTAGTAGCTTCAACTAGTTCTCTTGTTCTTCCAGTACGTGCGCTATAATCCTAGCCATGAAATCCCTTAGTTCTTGCTTTTTCTGTTCTAGATCCTCCTCTTCTTGTTTCCTTTGTATCTGATCTTTCTCAATCCAGGTTTTCCCTAGGAACATAGCAAATGGGGGGATCTTCTCAACAAACTTCACGATCGAAAAGTTTTCTTCTGTCGAAGTTCTATGAGCACTCATAGATGTTTAGGTAATTCTTCCACATAGGGTTATCATCTTTCCTCTAAGTAATCCTATTCCTCCTAATGAAGGAACCATAACAGGCTTTCTGAAAATTTCCCAAGTTCTTTCTGTCATGATATTCACCTGTGTTTCATCATCCAGGAAACAGTCTATGTCGAAGTCTCCTATTCTTGATTTTATGTACTCTTTCTCTTCTAATACTTCTGATAAGTTGATATTTTTTTTGGTCATTAAAGGTTTCTTTCATCTGTAGTAATGCAGTCTATGATTTTTTCTGGGGTTCTATCATATTCTTAGTTTCTTGGCGTGTCTCATAGTTTTCATGTTTCATATTCATATTTTCAACTTTAGCAATCACTCTAGGACAATCCAAAATTTAATGGTCCATAGATTTACAGCAAAGACAACTAGGTTTTCTACCATGTAATTCCTTAACAAGATGTCCTGATCTTTTTCCACTGTAACAAAGGGTTAATGCTCTCTTTCTCTTAAATGATCCCCAACCTTTCATGTACTACGCACTGGGATCACAGTAACTGACCTCCAAAAAATTCTTTCTAGGATCCTACATCCATTTGTTAGTCCAAACATTCTTTCTATCCATAGGGATGACATACATTTCATTATTTCTATCAGATCTATTCATATCAAATACGCTATCTTCTAATTGTGCCCTAGTTTTCAGATTAGGAAAAAAATTATCATACATACCTAGATCCATTCTTTAGAAAAAAAAAAATTCATTTATCTTACCTTTCTCAGAGCACAAATATTCAATATCTTACCTCTTTTATTCAGATCTGAATTCTCTTCTCAGCACAAATATTCGTAAGTCAATGTTGCGCATTAAGCAATAGATATACGCACAGATCTTTCTTTTCTTCGGTTTCCATCAATCATAGTTTTAGGTCCCGACAACAGAACCATTTGTTGTCACAAGGGCAGACCCGGGTTTCAATTCTTCAACAATGCACCAAAAAAACCCTAACTACTGGCCCTTCTGACAACACTTGTGAAACAAATGAAGTCTCACCCGAGGTAGAGGCAGGGGTGGTTGCAGGACTCAAATGTTTGCAACCTAGATGGGACACAGATATGTGATTACACCACTTAAAAAAGCACTCAGCAGTTAACATTCATCAGTAATTAGCCCTTATTCACATCCCATATCCAAACCCTAATTACAAAGCTATGTAGTATTCAACCCGATCTAACACATCTAAGCACTTAGCATATGGAAAGAGATCAGATCTAGCATTCATTCAAATTACTAATCACTAAGCTAGTATACCAGATGAATCATACATAAATATATCAAAAATAATCATAAATAACATCACTAACATACAACCATAATGCACAAAGCAACCATAACACAGGATATGTGTGGTTCACCCCAGCGTGGGGCTACTTCCACCAACTCTTTGTGTTCTTTATTATCTTCTGTCAATTTCCTTACATGAACAAAGTGATCTGGATTTTATGAGCAGAGCAAAATGAATACAGATCACTAACAGGTTCTTACACAAAATAACAGAGATACAGTAAAATTGGTTTTCTATTCAATAACGAAATAAGATGAAACTGTAAAATGTAGCAGAAAAAAGCTTGCTAGAATGGTGGTGGCTTATCTCTGAGAAGAGATGTGACGGCTGCACACATTCGCAAAAATATGATTACAATGAGGCTTTGAAGGCTTTTTTACAATAAATAGGAATGCCAAAAATACTAGACATACAAAAATCTAACCCTAGGAGATGAAGCGCCAAAAGTCATGTGGGTCTCGTTTGGGTAAGTTAGTACATCAACTTCACAGGGTCGTAACTTTTTCATACAATATCCGTTTTAGGTGTATGATAGCTCGTTGGAAAGGTATCATCGAGGAGATTCATTTTAAGTGAAATTTAGAAGAAATTTTCATATTACAAATATGTTTTCTCAAAAAAACATCGTTTAGGGCCTCAAAACGGCTCTGTAAGTGAAAACTGCTAAAAATAGTAAATTACCAAAATTGCTAGAAAACTATTTTGAGCCAGTTGGAAAAGGTGGGTGGCCACCTATATCCATATGGATCACAAATCCTCATAACCCACTCCACATAGGACAGGAGATCTGTGCGCACCTCACCAGATCCTCCTTCCCTAAGCTAGGTTTAAGCACAAAGCCTTCTTATTGTCTATACACAATCTTCTTACAATCACTTGCACTTAGCTCTGCAAGTTGTTAACACATCACATGCACAAATCATCCACAACATCGCGTAGATATCTATTTATACATTACAAAATGGGCCTAGACATGGGTAAACCCATGGGCTGACATCCCATACCCGTTACATAAATCCTAATCCCAAAATCTACCCTAAAAAGTGGTAGAGATCCCGCGATCTTTCCTTCTACTTGTGCTTGGCCCTCAACCATCCTGTCGAAGTCCGAAAATAGGTCAAACAAGACAAGGGATCTCCAAAACTTGGTCAAGGGCCAACAATTATCATCAAGATTGAGGACCATGTAAGATACATCAAACTACCACATATGCCATATGCAAGGGATCTTTGGAATCCCATTGATATTATAAGTATTGTTAGGAGGTAGTGTGCACCACGTACATAAAAGTTATTATGGAAGGAAATAAAGGGAATTAGGCCTTGAACCTTGGGCACCTTATTCCATGACTGTAGAGAACCCCAAATTTATGCATGTCAACCTTGGGCACCTTATTCCAAGAGTGTGGAGAACCCCAAGGGTAGTGGGGTGAATGAGTATCCTCATAATGGGAATGTTGAGGGTTCTCTACATTTGGCTTGACTTTCTTACCTTCTGTGAAATACGACACAGATTCATGAATGACTACTTTAACTTCTGCTTGGAGGGACACTTTGACTTTGAATCATATGGTAGTGGTGGTGGATTCCACTTTAACTTCTATGATGGACAACCTCATCTCCTAGTCTTCTTGGGTCTGAGCTCTAGTGGTGGGCATGGTAGTGGATTAGGTAGTGGATGAGGCAGCGGGATGAAAATCGGGGCCAAAAAAGGTGAGATGTACTAAGGTGATCAGGACAAGGAGAG
>CBVK0100525023.1:0-10283 GCA_900067695.1 Picea abies
TTTTCTGCAGCTCTCCCTCTCCTTGAGCTTGTGCTTCTCTATGAAAATTTCATTACGTCCTTGTTCTTTGTCTTCTCAACTCCTATGTTGAACTCACAAAGGCTCATGTCAACATAATTTTATTTATTATTATTATTTTTTTAACTGTTCCTTTCTTCCGATTAATTAGAATGCATAACCAAAAGAGTCATATCTCTGCTTGTTGTGATCAATTCTTTATAATTTTGGATCTTGCCTTCCATTCTGATTTTTTTGTCCATATGCAAACTTATCACATCTCCATGTGCTTTGATTCTTCAAGTTGCTGCATGCCTTCATAGCTTCTAAAGGCTCTTCCAACTTCCGTTCTTCATCATGCTAATCTATTTTTCCAAACAACTTCAATATTATTTCAGGCTGTCTTCCCAAAACTCATAGCAAATTCGTCAAGGGTTTCTTCTTCTTTAATTTTTTTGGGAACATGGAGCTTCCTCTTCTTCATCTTTTCTAAGTCTATTTCTCTTACCGTTTTGTACTTCTGTGTGTATCAATACATAAAATTCCTTCACCATTACCACAAAAGTTGCTAGTCTATGTGCTTGCTCAACATTGTCTTCTATGGTGACGTCATACTTGTGAACATTTCAACTTCTTTTTAGTAGTTTATTTTTATTATCCTATGAACATTTCAACTCCCTTTTAGTAGTTTATTTTTATTATCCTTGTAGAGACTCAGTCCATGGTTTAGAGAAAGAACTCCTTATAATCTACTTGCAATTGTGATGTTATTGAACTTGTTCCAATCTCTCCCTCTTTGAGTGTTTCAACTTCATACTTCATCGTTTCCTTTGCACATACTTGTGTCTTGGGAGTTTTCTTCTCTACTCTATTTTATCCTATGCCATATTGTAAATGGAATAAATTATAAGACTTACTTTATCATACCTTCATGGATTGCTTAAATGGAATAAATTATAAGACTTACTTTATCATACCTTCATGGATTGCTTCAATCTTGTTGGCTTCTTTACTTGGATGCTTAAGGTTTTCTTTGACATATGCTCTTGTGATTGCTTGAATTGGATGCAATCATTTCCTTCTTTATCTTATCAACATTCTTCTTCCATCATTCAACATTATAAACTTTGGTCCACTGGTTATGTGATTTGAGCATTCATTTTGTGTTAGGAGTGTAGTCTGTGCTAGTATGGATGTATTTTCTTCTTGTTATAGTTTCCTCTTCCAAACTTTTGTAGTATATTTCTTTTGTTTGAAGGTGACATTTTGTTTTTTGTTTTGTGCATATAAAGCTAGTTCACATTCTTCTTTATCTTCTTTTTCTTTGCTTTCTCTTCCATACCTTTTTATATCATTGTCTAGAAAATTCTGTCATGCTGCTTTTGCAATCTCGTGGTTGGTGTCCATAGTTATTGCATTTGTAACATTCAACATTGTAATGTAGGGGAGAAAATGGATTGTAGTATCAATAGGATCATGACAACCTATAGTCTTAATATCCTTCTAATTCTTGTGAGAGCTTCTACTTCTATTTCTCATATAATTATTGTCTCCATAATCTTTGCAATCTACTGAATTGTGACCAAAATTTTTGCAAGAAAAACAATAACCAAGAAACATATTTTGATATATGGTTGTGAAGGTTCTTCTTGATGGAGCACCTCTTCTAAACTCGTCCTTATATTTCTTGAATGAGAAATCAGTCTCTTGATGGTTATGATTTCTTTCCTTGTGGTTGTTTTCACTGTGGCTGGAGCTTTTAAGAACACTTGCATAGCTTTCAGGCTTCTCCTCGGTTTATTTTCTGGTGACTTAGAGCTTGCATCTTCTTCAAGGGTCTTCTGATTGTTGTCATAGCCAATACATGTTTTGATGAATGGTGATCTTTGATGACTTAAAATATTATCTAAGATTTCTGTACTCTTTCCAAACTTCATTTTTGTTTTTAGTTGGGTGATTGTTTCTTCTAATTATTTTCTTAGAGAGGTAATTTACTCTTCAAGCTTCTCACAACGTTGTTCCTTTTCTTTTAATTGTCTTTCTATCAATTTATTTATTACTTTTGCCTCTTCAATTTGAACTTTAATTACTTTTTCTTTTTCTTTCTTTGTGAAAACTGAGTAACATATTCTCTTTTCTGAGCTTTGTGATTTCATCTTGATCACAAATAGGTTCTCCTTTATGTTCAACTATTTCATTTTCATGCTTCTGCAATTCATTTTTCATATTTCTATTCTTTTCTTTGAGTTTGTCTATATCTTCTACGACATAGAAGAGTTCTGCTTCTAAATCCTCTTCCTATTCAATTTCATGATTGTTGCCTTCTCTCGAATCTGTGCTTCTATTGTTTGATTCATCAGATTGTGACTTTGGGGCCCTGAAGAAAGTCTCTTCTGTTTTACTGTTACTGTCATCAGAACAACTATTTTCCTCACTGATATGTTCATTCCTCCTTTGTCTGTAGGAATTTTCTCTCTTCTCTGTCTTATCATTCTTGCAATTTCTGAATCTGGAGTCATCTTTTTCATTGTTCTTTCCAATTTTTAAATAAGGACATTTAGCTGCATAGTGTCCTACTTCTTCACAATTAAAACATTTAGAAATAGGCTCACCTTTGTATTCGTATGATCCTCTCTTGGGCTTCCTGGAAAAGTTGGTTTCTTCAACATTTGATTCACTATCTGAGTTGTTGTTTGTTTCATATTCTTTTGTCCTTGTCCAGTTTGACATTTCTAAGGCTCCTTGATTTGCATAAAGATCTTGTAGCTTGTCCCAAATCTCTTTGGCTGATGTACACTATCCCACTTTGGTTCTTTTAGAATCCACTAAGCCACTTAAGATGTCATTCATGGCCATTGTATTATTTTCACATGCCTTCTTTGTAGCTGCATTTTTTTGTGAGGATTTTGAGGGTCTGTAACCGATGACAACTGATTTCTAGACCTCATATCCCAATGCCTGCATATACGTATCCATTCTTATACTCCATGTTGCATAGTTTGTTCCATCGAATGAATGAACTGGCACCGAGTCCATGTGAGCTACAAGGATTCACCTTCCAATGGTTAGACTGTTTCTGAAGGAACCCACTTTGACACCAATTGTTGGCACACTTACTTATATTGAGAGGGGGGGTGAATCAATATAGGGCTATTTTTTATTTTCTTTCAATATTTCTTTTCAATATTTATCAATATGTTATTTTATCAATAGTAACAATTAATAAGCAATGTACATACAAACATATATTTCACAGTACACATACATTTAACGAGGAAACCCAAATGGGAGAAAACCACAATTTTTTTTTCTTTATAAAATATTGTAGGAACCAACCTACTGTTACAATGCTTTCAAGCACCAACCTGTAGAAGACATCAATCTCCTCTCTTGAGAACCAACTAAGGATTAATGTTTACATGCACCAATCGACAGGAGACACCAATATCCTTGACAGAGCACCAACTTAGTTCTCCTTGTAGGCACCAACCTATAACTACTATATTTGTAGGCACCCATCTGTAGGAGACCCCAATCCTTTTAGTTGAACACCAACTCAACACTGCCTATAGATACCAATTTTACTAGAAATATCAATCTCATCAAGCTGTAAACACTACTATATTATTTCTTTCCTTCAAGTCTTCATCTGCACAAATCTCCTGCTCTATCTCTGTTATCACAATTCACTATCTATAAAAGTTCCTTTGTCCTTGCACCTCCCAGCCACCCTTAGACAATTGTATTATTTTCTTTTCATTCTGCAGGCATCCTCGAACCTTTGAGCCTAAGATCTTCTCCTCCACAATCCTTTCTCACTCACATTTCACACTTTCATACTCTTCCTCTTTATGTTATGCAAACTTGAAACTCCTTACTTTCACCTTTCTTTCTTCTTGCTTGCACACCCACAAATTGGATTCGAGCATCGTTATTTACATGAGTCCATACACCAAGAGTTTATCCACATACAAAAGTATGTCCATGGAGTCAGCTCCATATTTCGTCAAAATCAAGCTATCAACAATCCTTCGAAACTGGCATAGACTCTCTTTGATTTCATGTGCGATATGCTCTCAGACCATAGTGCAAACTTCAACACTCAACAGACGTCGGATGTGATCCCTCAAATCAATAGTGGCCGTTGATCTGTTCTCTTCCCTCCAAAATAAACAACACAACTTGAATGTTCAATAGTTCTCTGATCTTTCCATGCTTTGATCACGTCCATCGATCTTTTCAAAGTATATTGAGACCACCGTGCAACCATAATGCACATCTACCGTTTGATTGCCTTCTCAATTAAATTGTAGCCGTTGATCTCATTTTGATGGATTCACCATGGGTTTAAAGCACATCTCTTCTTTATTTCAAATTTCCGCAACCTCCAAATTACACCCTCAAGTTCCGCCGCACTAACTTTTCACTTACACTTAGACACATTTCCAATCCCTTTCTCAGCGGACCTAAGTCATATCGTTTCAAACTTCTGCGGCTCTAGAATGCGCCTTCGCGTTCCACTACACTCACTTTGTACCCATACTTAGAAACTTTTCAAGTATTTTTCCATGGGTCTACGAGACATTATGATCCGTCATATCTCTCACCTTCTGGGCCATCCGATTTGTGACACGTGGAGACCTCCTGAATCATCCGATCTATGACAAGTGGCGACCTCCTGAACCGTCTGATCGATCCTTGACCTCGTTCATCTATTTGATTCTTGACACTTAGTTGGTTTTTTGAACTCCTACCGTGGGTTCATAGGTTCACACCCATTTCTTCACATACTCCCAATACTCCGCTACTCCGCAATTCCTTGATACTCTTCACATACTCCCAATACTCCGCTACTCCGCAATTCCTTGATACTTAATCAATTTTTGAGATCTCTTGTGACGAAGTGGTAGATGAGGTGGCTGCCATGTGGGCACCTTCTTCATGTATTGGATGACATGGCATCGATACGTGTCTTGACATGTGGCATTTGTAGAGATTTTTGTTATAACATTGACATGGACTCCCTCTGATGTGGCACTCGTCTGACTGGATACGTAGCGCCGATGTGGATTCATTTGATTGGACACATGGCATCGATGAGGTTTCTATTGTGGCGTTGACGTGGCAAAGCTGGCCCACCAAGTATTGGACCTCAGTTCTTTGATATTGGCTGTTGATCTTTGGAGATGAATGGTCACGATTTATCATGTTCCGGGTTTCACAATTCTCTACGCCAAAAGTTAACACATTTCACATATTTCACACAGTTCCATGACTCTTCATTCATATTCAAGTTACATAAAAATGTTTTTGCAATATAAACCCTTTGAAGTCGCGTTTCCTTGTGAATGTGGGATATATCATTGTTGTCGTTTCTTTGATTTGGCTAATTGAGATATTTCTTACCTGGTTTATTGTTTTGCAACAAAACTTTTCACGGGATTGTCTCATCCAACCTGCTCCTCGATTTCGTCCATTCGACATTCTATTTTAAACTTGTGCAACTGAAGTTCAATCTGTTTTATTTATACACAATCACTTCATCTTCAGGGTAAAAAAACATCACTTGCATAGTTTTAACAATGCATAGTCATCACATAGGGGCATTCTCTTCTTCCATAGTCTTCAAGGTTCGACTCGTATTTTGAACGCTTCCTTTGTTTTCCTTTTGTTCCTCCTTGCCTTCATTCACACAGAGCCACGCAAGACACTTCTTGATCTCCTCTTTCGTTGTAGCAATATGAACGCTTCCACTTTCTATCCATGAATTTGTGTTACTGGTTCTGGTTCGATCCTTGGACCTGTCATTTGATTGTTCATAGTTTACTTGCCTTCATTTTCTTAGGAAATCACTCATAAGTGACACCAATCACATTTAAGTATGCAAGAGTTTATTAGCTCGTAGAGACATAGTCTCCCTTTATTATTGACAACAACCAGTCTCCCCTTGCTTGTGATATCAATGATATCCTTTGACATCAATGACAACACAATTTCCAATAATGTAGCGATCCACATTCATAAGGAGTCTTGTTTTCAAGAGCATGAGATGAACAACTATTTTTCACATAAACTACATTAGCCCAAAACATCAATTTTACATTCTTGAAAAACATCATGGAACGAACCATATTTAGGAGTGTCCTATTCATTAAAAACATCATGGAACGAACCATATTTAGGAGTGTCCTATTCATTCGTTCAACTACACTGTTTTGTTGAGGATTGTATGGAACTATGGTTTAATGCTTGATCCCATGTTGGAAAAGGTAGCTTTCAAATTCATTAGATGTATATTCTTTTCCATTATCAGTGCGAAGAAAGGCAATACAAGACTAAGCTTCATTTTGAATCCATACATGAAAATTTTTAAATGTTTCAAAATCTTGTGACTTATCTTTAGGCAGGTACAACCAACACATCTTGGTGTAATCATCAATAACATACATGATATATTTGTTTCCATTTGCATAAGGAATAGGCATAGAGCCACATAAATCAGAATGAATCAAATCAAGTTTTCTACATGCTCTGGAAGTAGAATAAAAAAAAAGTTGTTTCTTAGGAATAATAGGCAAACCAAAAACACCATTCTTTCTCAACAAACATAGACTGTCATAATTAATATGACCAAATCTAGCATGCCACAAAAGAATAGATGAAATTATACCTTCACCGCGATGAGAGAGGTATGCAACATTTTGTGTATGGGCATATGTCCCTTTCACCGTCAACAATCTTCCATCTTCCATTCCGGTCATGACAACCATGTTGTCATAATCCTTCCTTATTTCATTTTTTCCATTGAATATATGAACCTAGTTGCTTTGCTGTCGGGTGTGCACAAGGGACAACGAGTTCCTTTGTAGGTGAGGAAGATAGAGTACATTGTGCAGAACAAAATACTGGAGTCTAGGAAACTTAGACTGTTGGTGCCCATTCCCGAAGGTTTGAGACTTCATTTATCTACAAAATACATTGTCATCTACATTTTCATTGAAGTCTTCGAATAAGTCTCTTCGGAATGTCATGTGGGAGGTTGCACCCGTGTCAAGAAGCCATACATATCTCCAAGAAGAAAATGAAGTGTTAAAACAAATCTTTAGTTACTCCTATATTGCAATGAGAAACAACGTAATGAGCATGTGCTTTACCTTTCATTGGTTTTGAAGTTTCACCTCCATCTTCTTTCCGATTCTGTTTTTCTTCTTTGAACTTCTCCCATGGAAATCTGCAGGAAGATACTTCATGTGACTCATTCCTTTCGCAACGGGTACGATGAAGATTGGATCTCTCACATGTATTATGCCAACCCCCCTGCGATTGAGATTCTTCTTTTCGTGACCTTTCATTTTACAAATTCAATCCAACCTTCTTCAATGGTTGAATGGGATGCTGATGGGTGTGAGATCCCCTGCTTGAAAATGGAAAAGCCTCGTACTGCTGAAAAAGATGCAACAAAGAGAGAGGACTCAAAATATTTGGGGCCACATGAGCACCACTTTCACTAACAAAACAACAAGATTTCAATGCAGCTAGAAGGGGAGCTCAAGAACACAACACTTTCAATGTATCACTTGGAAACTTTTCACGTGACTTTGATCACCACGGTAAACACAATCATAGCCCTTTAATCAATTCTTTTGGTATACTTCAACGACAAAAACGATAGAAATGGTTTACCACCCGTGGATCAAATATACCATTTGTCTAACAACTATATACTAATTGTGTGAAGGATAAGTATCAACATAAATATATTTTTAAAGAAATCTTTATCTATGACTATATAATAATTACGTGAAGGGTAAATATTGACATAAATATATTTTTAAAGGAAACCACTGAGAACAAAAGAAATGAAAAGTTGGATTCAAAATTTAAAATCAAAGATTTGAATTTTAAAGTCAAAATTTAAAGAAAAGACGACCAACGGCTTCATAGATGGATTGAAAAGAAACAAATAAAAAATATAATATGAAGAAACGTCTGACCTTCCAAATCCTTTTTGAAGTCCTTTCTTTATTAGTGATTTTCTTTTAGGAGCTTCACATGGGGATGGAAGGAAAAATGTACTTTGAATGTAAACCCTTTCTTGCACTGTAACGAGTTAAAACATCACTTTTTTTTTCATCTTTTTTAACCCTTTCTTGCACTGTAACGAGTTAAAACATCACTTTTTTTTTTCATCTCTTTTTGCAGTGTAATGAGTTAAAACGTCCCACCTATTTTTTTCTCTATTAACGCACTCTTTTTTTTTTTTAATTTTTATTTTAACCCTTTCTTGCAGTGTAATGAGTTAAAACATGACACCTTTTTTTTTTTTTTCTCTATAATTGTAGTGCATTATAAAATGCATTAAAACATAACACTTTTTTTTCACTATTAATTGAAATAAATGTATTGTATTAGTGACAAGTTTCTATATTCGATATATTTTTCTAGATTTATATGATATCTTATGTTCTTTCTTTAAACCAAATGGATTACATGGGTGTATGAATTGATATATGTTTTTTAATTGTACAAGAACAAATCCTAAAGTAAAGTAGGTTGATTACTATAAAGTTCAAAATTAAAGTGGTTGAGTGTATACAAAGGTTTTTATTTTATTTAACTTTTTAAATTAGAAAAAGGTAATTATGTTGAGCATGTAAGCTTTTATGGTTTGATATATTGTCTATGTTTTTTTGGGTTGTAATTGAATGAGATGGTTTTTAGTCCAACATTTCAGGTGACATTCTCAAAAACACAATATTTTGTGGTGTTTCTAAGGATGGGTGAAATATTCACCTGGAACATTAAGCTCTAAAATGTAATGTTATATTATAGTTTCCATGATTATCAAGTTCACCACTTGTATATCTCATTTAACAAAGTAATCTTGGAACAAACCATTTAGTATGTTTCTCAAATTCAACAGAGGATTGTTCATAAGTAACTAATAGTGCATGAGAGGAAGTAGCATCCAAAAAAATACTAAATATCTTTTTGTTAGGTGTCAAGTACCTCCTCTTTCTCCCCTGATTCATTTATGAACTTTTGATAAGCATTAATGTTTCAAGCTTTTAATTCTATCTCATTAATACACATAATCCAACTATTAATGTGCTCATCATACTTTGGGAAACACAAGCAATACAACTAGAATCTTTGTCAAAATAACAATGCTTGTTTCAAACACCAACTCTTAATTGATCATTCTTACCTTTTATTTCACTTAGTTGTTTGACAAGATTCATAACACAAATTATGGATGAAATTGTCTTTTTCTTCTCATTGATCATAACATTGAACAATAGAGTTTCACTGACTAACATTAGTACCATGCAAACAAGCCTTCATTACAAAGCAATATTAGAGACTATAAGAGAAAACCTTCTCATTAAGTGTAATATTAACATTCTGCGACTAAGCAACATTAGCTTGCAACAAGGAAATCTCATGATGATCCTTCTCATTAATGGCGTGCAAGGAAGCAACTTCATCACAAAGTTTGTCATGATATTCCAACAAAATAACATCTTTCTTTTCACATATTTCTTAGAGTTTCCGAAGAGCCAATTCTTCATCCTCATCAAAAGTATCCATGGTGAAAGGAAATATGGATACTTTGCAATAGTCAATATGATTTGCAAAATGCAAAATGTATAAACAAAGCACACTAGGTGAACCCCTCAAAAAATAATATTCCTCTATTTTTTCATCAAAAAAATACCTCGAGGTAAAATAATAATGTCCACCCCTAAGTAAAATATTCACGTTACAACAATATCCTCCTTATTTAAATTCCATCCAAAAAACTATCTCCAAAGAAAATTATTCTAAGTGTAATTTCCCTTTTCAAATTATCCTTTCATGATTTGTTTTGTAAAGAAGAGAAAGTAACTTTGAGCCTATGTTGTATGACATTGTCTCATTGTTAACTAAATTGCTCCATTTCTGACCACTTTCACTAGAATTTGACAAACCAAAAATCCATGAATTTGATCAATCTATGGTTAAATTCAAATTATGACATTATGAGTGATTCAAAGACTATAGAAAATGATGAGATCATAGTTTTTAGTTGATAAACTTGCAGTTTCACAATTATTGAAGTTGCAACTCCTAGGTTTGGGCCCAAATTGTTGAATTTTCGTTAATTACGTTAACATTAGATTTACCATAGCAATTTAGACTTCTTTTGCATGCTCATTTCTCTATAGGTGACGTTGCACCATCGCCACCCAACCATAGGCACCTACTTGTGCCACCCCCGAGCATAACATATACATCCTGGGAAA
>CBVK0100525028.1:0-11274 GCA_900067695.1 Picea abies
TTTTCGAGTGAAAAAACTCGGAAATTATTTAATCCTCTCACTAAGGTAAGAAGAAAAGATAATTAACAAGTAAAAAAAACACTCCGGAGTATGTGCCCACTCCTAGATCAAGGGTGGCCAATAGCCTTTTACATTCTCTCATACTTAGAACACTTATTACAACAGTGGAAATACAGAAAAAGGGGCCTTTTAAGGGCCTGCTGAATCACTGAATTCTGCATGTATGAGCATTGCCTGCTCATTCTTTGGTGGCTCTTCAGGAAATCCAGCTTGTGCAACCTGGTGGATAACAGGTTTAATACCTAATAATAATGAAATAATATTTTACAAATTAAAATATCAAGTGGTAAATAAAAAATAGACTACAAGTAAATTAGCAAGGTATTGAAACAAGTCGATGAGAAGGGTTTCAAGAACAAGACGACCAACTTTCTTTAGGAAGAAGTAAAGAATCAAATCGACACATCATCATACAATTAGGAGGGACATAACACAAACAAAGGGTTTCATTAATAAACAATAATACAAAGTCAAAGGTTAAGTCCTTCTTTAATGGCAGTTTTGCCCACATGAGTCTCATGATATAACTTATAAGCTTTTATCCTCCCAACATACGAGGAGGGGGCAATGATGTGATCATGCCTTTCTTCTTAACTGCTCCTAGGTCACATGGACCATCCCGGGAGAGAAGAAGGTCACACATCATCTCGGCTTGGTACTTAACCAAGACACTGCCTGGTCCCAGACCATGATACCCCAGAACCCATCTAGGGGCCCTAGAATATATCTAGGGGATTAATGACCAAGGTACACAACCAAGGGTCCATCCAAGCGCTGAGCAAGGATTCCCTGGAACACATCCAGGGGCCCTAGAACACATCTAGGGACTTATATCATCAAAATGCTTGGTCCCTGACAAAGAACCCCAGAAATACACTAGGGGCCCAACTTGGGTCTTTTGCCATGGCTCTAACTACTTGGTCCCAGACCAAGAACCCCAGGAGTGTACTGGGGGCCCTAGATCACAACTAGGGTCTTTTCCATCCTCCTGGAGAATGGCTCTTGCAACTGCATTAATTTTAACATGGAGTACATACACATACTTACAACTTATCACAAGCTGGTACAATTTCAAGATCTCCAAACACTATCTAGGGAAACCATGAAAACCCTTGTCATCAACTACTCCCAGTTAGCAATCACTCCTAACCAAAGCATCCTTAAGTGTGAGGCATCTCCTCGTCTTCTTTTCAACAAGCATAACAAGTAGCACTAGGGTTTCCAAAACCCTAGTCTTCTTCACTCATAAGAGCTACAATAACAATGCTTTTACCTTGTAGGGTTTTTGCCACAAACCCTAGCTTCTTTGCCTCCTTAGGGTGAAACTTTAACCCTGGAATTACCCTTGAATATCTCCAAGACTCTAGTGCTCTAGGATAAAGAATGATAATGCAATGAAGAGTACAAAGAGTGAGAGAGACTTGTGCTTTACACATGTCACATATCTAATCCAAGTGAGCTATGAACGAATTCGTAAGATCAACTATCATCTCCAACGTCTTTGCCTCTCTTCTCTTCTCCGAAGGTTTCCTCATGAATTGTGGCGTCTTGCTCCCTACAAGAGGTCTCTCTAAGGCAAGTACTAAGAATAAGTACAATAATGATGATATGGAATGACTCTGTCCTTCCTCTATTTATATGAGAGTAAGGGAGGCCAATGATATTCCTCTATTTATATGAGAGTAAGGGAGGCCAATGATATAATAGTGGTCCTAATCCACTACAAGTAACCTATCCACAAGAAGATAGGCCCAGTTGTGAAGTGCTCCCTCTACAAGTGACACATGTCAAGCTCCAAGGTGAAGATGTCCAACATACTAGGCTCCAAGGCATGAACGCTTTTCAAGAAGGTACAATGCTCCAACTCCATAAGCCTCCAAACTTATAGCTCCTTCGGTTCCACTCCTCCTACATGATCACTCCTTCAACTCAAGCATCCTCAAGTGAAGCACAAGCCTCCATGCAAACAACCAAGTGTGCCCATGCCATCTAGGGCTCAATTCCCTTATCCAAAATACCCAATGCTTCTCCGAAGCAATTCATCCTCCCAAGCAAGCAACCAACCTCCATTTGGCAATCATGAAGAAGTCACCAAGCTCCACAGGTCTTCAATGCTCCAAGGAAGAAAGCCAGATAAGCATCAAGATGAGGTCTAGCGTTAGTGAGTAAACCAACTCACACGTGTATGTCCATCATGACACATCCAAGGGTTATCTAGATTATATACACCATGCACCCTGTTGGCACCTAGATTAGATTTCCTCAAAATCGAATTAGAGTGCCTGTCTTTATTTGTTCGTAGGTATATTATAGGATGGATTGGTTGGTCAGTCCATCGACGCAACATCGACAGTTCGTGGAGTGCCTTTTCTACTTGGCACATGGTTGCATGTTTTTGTTTCGGACAGATAGTTGGACAGGTTCTTGAACATGTTATTCATATGGGTATTGTTACAGAAACCTGCACAACTTTAGGCAAATCCAACTCCTGTTACAGTTGGAAAGTCTCTCTATTCGGATTGGTAATATTCTAGTCTCAGTGGGGAGTGTTGATGATTACAGCTGTGTGAGACATCCTCCAGGACACAGACTGAGTGAGTCGGCCTATGAGAGAGCCCATGAGATGGGTGGGTTGTTTGAGATGAAACAATGTGTACCCCTGTGAGGGGTGAAGAAGCCCATGTGATGGGTTTACTGTTCTCCTCTGTGTAGAGAGTTGAGATGATGTGGTACTCCAGATGATTCTCCTGTGAGACTCGGTGAGATAGAGATCTGTTGAGTAGGATGTCCTTGTGGCTGAGCACATGTGGACGTGATCCTAGTGGCTGAGCACTTTGAGTGTGTGTCCAAACGATTCTCCTGTGAGACTTAGTGAGATAGAGATCTGTTGAGTTGGACGTCCCTGTGGCTGAGCACAGGTGGACGTGCCCCTAGTGGCTGAGCACTAGTGGGTGTGTGAGATCCCTTGCTATATTGTCTAATAGTTATATTTACCTATAACCCTAATTGTGATGTAAAGGGTACAAGTTGGCCCCACCATAAAGTGAAAGATAATTAATGTAAAAGATAATTAATATGGTAATTATTAATTATATTCTGAGTTATTGAGGCTGGCACTATTGTGCCAATAGACACATCATTCGATGTGATAAGTTTTGTATAAATAAAGGTGAATCCCCATTGAGGAAACACACTTATCTTTGTGTCATCTCATGATTTCAGAAGTTGTGGTCTGAAATTATGAGAATTACAGCACCCTCTTGTGTGCTAGGTTTGGTGATGGCTGGGGGATCATCTCTTGAGAATATAGCAAAGGATTGGCTGGGTTTTCTTCCCTTGTTGAGAAGGGTTTCCTAGGATACTTCTTGTGTTGTTGTGCATGGTTATTCTTCTTGTGATCTTGGTTTAATGCAACTAGTTATTGTTGCTGCATTTGTTTATGGTTCAAGTAAATGCTAACCAAAAAATTGAAATTAAATGCATGAGCCTGAACTAGTGAGAAATTCAACAGGGAGTCCCTATTGAATGTATGCTACCACCTGATGATTAAATCTGCATGTATTCCAAGATGATCAACGCACTAAAAAACTCACTCCTAGGCTTTCCAAAAACAGTCAAGAGCGAGGGTAAGTTTAGATAATTTTTTTTGTTGGTTGGGATCAGATTCTGGAGGTATGCATAACAACAAGAAAAGATGGATTTGAGATGAAAGAGGGTGTGCTTTAAGTGAAATAAATTGAAATTAAATGCATTGGAAATCACACCACACTGCAAAAAGACAATTAGATCAATACAGCCTAAAGATTCAGAGAGCTAAGATAAACATACATATATCAAATCTCTTTTTACCCAAGAGATTGTCTGCATCATAAGAAGTGATAGGTGATAGGCTGCCATTGAATTCCTTGCTTGCGGTGGATGTGATGGTCAAGGTTCGATGGGTGAGAGGATCAGAAGACTCCTGCTGCTACAAACTGTCCTCCAAAGAAAACTACCCAACCCTTCTTCTCCCTGTCTAAATTGTATTTAAAGAGGATTTACAAAACCTTTACTTAGGTCGACTTGACTGCTGGAAAAGGAAAAAGTATTGAAAAGCCTAAAACTCCAGCATGCATGCTTTTACACCTCACAATGACTGCTAAATTTATAATCCCATTTGCTGGCCTATAGCTTTCTTTGATCTTTTGACTGCTGGTTTTGAAGTGAAGTCGACTTGCAGTGAGGAATGAGTGATATACAGCTGTATGCTATGAGGAAGAAGTGATGTACAGCTGTATAAAGTCGAATTGCAGTGAGGAAGATGTGGAATACAGCTGTATGCCATGAACTTTGACTGCTGTTCTGAAGTGAAATGAAACTGCTGTGAGGAAAAAGGTGGTATACAGCTGTCTTGCATAAGCTTTAGACACTTTTGGAGTAATCCCGAAAGCTAACAAATGGTTGTGAATGACAATAAGTCTCTAGAGATCATACCTTGAGAATAAAATGTCAACTGACATAGAACATGCAACATAGGTTTTACTCGAATGTCATAGAAAAAGGGGTGTGGGCCAATAAAAAAAATAGACATGGTTGAATTGAAAACAAACCCCAAACAAAGTCCAAAACAGGAAAGTCGCCTCGCTGATCTGTAATAGATCTTGAAACTAATAGAGGTCGGCTTTACTGGCAGGGGGTTGCAGGTTGGGTTGCTGTAGTATGGTCATTTCTACTTCAAGAAAATGCATGCTATAGGAATAAGGCCTGAAATAACCTATGCCCTGGGACTGATCTCAACAAATCCCACACCTTGAAAATGAGGGCAAAAGGTGTAGGAGATGCCAATGACATGACATATGCAAATGTTGGGTTCCAATAGTTAAAGAGGTGTTAGATTTGCAAATGGCGCTGGAAGTTGAAGATACACAAAGGAAGTTAGATATGAAATTGAAGGCTAGCGGACAAGAAGTTGTGAGAGAACTTGAGAATAAAACGTCAATTGATAGAGAATGTGCAATACAAGTGACTCAAATGTCAGAATAAAGGGGAATGAGTGAATTAAAAAAAAAAAACATGGTTGGATTGAAAACAAACCTGCAACAAAGTTAGGATCAAGAGACTCGACTTCTTGTTCGATAATAGATCTAGAAATCAACACAGGTCAGCTGGAGTGGTAAGTACATGATTGTCTTGTGGGAGAAATTTAGGCCACATAAATATCTGTAATTTGCAGGTTGGCCTTTAAACCTTTTCCTGAAGTAGATGTTGAGTAGAGGGGTGTTGTAATGAGTTGTGCACCTAGGAGGCAATGCAGGCACATATCTAAAAATTTATTACAACTAAATAACGAAGGCTGTGTAGAGATCATGCCCAAAGAACATAAGTTCAAGTTCATTTTTAAATCCATTAGAATCACATCCATAGATTGATAGGGTAGTCATGAGCGTTTTGACACTGTTAAAAATTAGAGAAGATAAATGCAATAAGCAAAGTAGAGTCTCCGCACATACTTCACAACACACATAAACATCAACGCCATATGTTTTGAGTGGATAAACCCTTATGGGATAGAAAACTCCACTCTAAACTTTGTTTTATTCATCTTTCACATGAATGCATAGTGTAATACTATGGTGTGCATGTAGAGGCCATCCACATACTAAGTAGCTGTAGCTAATTGCCGCATTAATGATGGACCACTAGGCCATATTCTAACCACCATATTAATGGACCACTAAGGCCACCTTCTAACAACCATAATAATGATAGACCATTAGGACATTTGATGTCCACTAAGTCAAGATTAACCAACATTCTCTAACAATTTTGAGGTTCAAATCATTCAAGCATTCATTAATTGACATTCAACATCGTTCAAAGATTACAAAAACACGTTCTCTCTCATTGATAGCTCTCTAGTTTTAAACCAATTAGATTAAGAAAATGCTCAATGAGATTTGCAAAATCAAGACAAAAACCTGGCGTGGTTGAATACTCGAGGCAAGTCTTGTGTTGCTACATCATCATCGTCCTCGCTTAGGTACTTAGTGAATAGTCTCTCATGGTACTCATCACTCTCAAGCATAGACTCCTCTTCTGGGATTGTAATTAGAGGTAGATGGACAAGGCTATCTGTTTTTTTGGTTTGTAAAGGGGCCTAGCAAGGATGTTTAGGGTTTTACAATTGGGGCACACTGTTTTCTTATTTTTTGTGCTTTTTTTTGCAAGGAGCAACATATATTTTTGGGGCTTTTTGGTTGGAGTATGCATTTTAGGGGTACAATGTATGTATTTGAACCTCAAGGAAAAGGTACTTGATTGTACCCTAGCATGGGGGGTATGTGAGGGTATGACCAGGTACATATTTGTACCCAAGTACGAGGTATGTGTACTAGTATCAGGGCTTGTGTACTCTAGGTCTGGGTACTTGTACCCTTGCAATGCAGGCTATTAGTTAATCACTGGTGGTGGTCAACATGAAATCGTTCTTAATTTTGTCATGTGGTTGCAATGCCTCTGTTGGTTTGGAATCCATTTATGGTAAATTTTAGAAATGGAGAAGAGGTTCAAAACTTTAGATTATGGCTAGCTTGTTTACATGACACTAGATTTATCAAAACCTAATAAATGGCATGGAGATGTTAGCAGTGGCAAGTTTCTAGTTCTACAGAGACTATTGTACTAACCCATAGGATACTAACTGACATAGGCAGGAGATCACAAGAGGAGAAAGAATCTATTGAGGAATTAGCTTTGTGCTTATTCGTGAATCATAACGAAGCGCATGGAGGATTCAAGTTCCTATTGAGGCCTCAATGATATATACATAAAGTCTAAGCTAATAAATAATAAATAAAATAAAAGAACAATAAAGATAACAATAAATATTAATACGTATAAAGGTAAATTAATACATATGACTAAAGAGTCATGACTTTTCATTAAGATGTGCCTTATGCTATGTTTATGGTCGGGGCACATTCAAATGTAAAGCATCATCTAGTACTCAATCATTATTTTATCAATCAATTTTTATATCTTATCTCTGAATTATTTGAGTAAATTATCAAGCATGAGCATTAATTGTTCCATTTGTATCAGAGTCCATACAATCCATTATTGTCAGTCCGTACAGATGTCGACTCTGTCCATACTGTCGCCGCCACTGTACTGGCCGCCACTGCTATACTGTCTGCTTATCACTGCCGTACTGTTCGTCGCTGTCGCAAAACAAATCATAGCCATTATATAGTTCAATTAAGGTGCCGTATATATCAATTTGGTAGTTCGTGCAACTAATTAATTATTGGACTGTACAGTCTGTATAATTAATAGTTCCGTACAACCAAATTCAAACACGATATAGAGTATTTTAATTAATTGTCTACAGATCCCTGTGATAGGAACTGGGACATTGCTCCATAATTCCAATTGAAGTCAATTAATTTAGAAATTCTAAGGGGGATAGCAATAAATTGTCTTTTTGAAAATTATGCCAAAAAACACTCCTCCCATAACCAGAAAATTGGCTGAAGTTAACACAAGGATTGAGAAACTAGAAAGAGAATCCCAAAAAAATTACAAAAAGCTCGAGGAAAAATGCATGAAATCCAAGAAGAATTAAGGGAAGAGATTAGAAAAAAAATGAAGATCTTAAACAAGAGTTAACACACAATCTCAAACATGAGCTCACTATAGACATAACAATCAAAATGAAACAAAGCATGGATATGATGAGAATAGAGTTGACAGAGGAAATCAACATAAAAATACAAGACCAAATAGCTTTCAGGATAGGTAGAATTGAGAAATATCTCAAGGACAAGGAATCCTCAACTCACACCTACTCGTCAAATATGACTCCTCAGCAATCCAACTCTTCAAGCACCTCTACCACCACTCCCCTACAACTTAACCTTATGAGTGCAGCTAATGTGCAAACAAGCATGTTTCCCAATGGCTTACCAATTTTTAATGTCAACTAACCACTACCTTATTCAACTCAACCAATGTTCGGAATCCGGATACTCAATGAGATTAAAACTAGAGTTACCCATATTTGACGGAGATGAAAAGTAGAGTGTGGCTTGAATCAACAAGGTAGAAGAATACATTGAAATGCATAATGTTCACGTGAACAAGGAAAAAATAAAGTAGGCTTTTATGTAGCTTGAAGGCCATGCATATAATTGGTACATGTGGTGGAATTTTGCGACCAAGGTGAGCTTCTATAATTGGGCTAGGTTTAAAAATGATTGCTTTAATAGGTTTCAAGTTATGACAGAGAAGGACTTCTTTGAAAAAATTAGCAGAATACAACAAAAAGGTGATGTAGATGAGTACACTCATGAATGGGAAGCATTGGCAATGCGAGTATTTGAATTATCAAATGATCAACTACTTCAGAGTTATGTGTACAGATTGAATCCTTACATAAGGGAGGAATTACAAATGCATAACATCATAACTGTGGATAAGGCTCGATGTAAGGAAAATGCCATTGAAAATACGTTAAAAAGGTCATCTCAAAAAAAAATTGACTAGGTTTATTCAAGGAGAAAACCACTACAATACAAAGATTTTGGAAATTCAAGGTATCCTTCATTGCATCTCAGAGAAGAGAATAATTATTGTTTGGAATCCCCATGATGAAGGGAGGAAAATGCAAATATGGTGGAGACAAGTCACCGATGCACAAATGCAGCAATCAGAAGGCTTATAAATATGAAGATGAAAGATAATCAGACAATTCCATCAACAACTCCGATGATGAAGAAAAGAGGAATGAAAAATTATTGTCGTAGATGTGGTAAGAATTGGGTTCTAGGTCATAGATGTGCATCCAATCACTTATATCATTGCAAAATTATAATCTAGGTCATAGATGTGCATCCAATCACTTATATCATTGCAAAATTATAAATGGGAAGGATGTAGAGTTTCCTGCTAAATAGGTCATGTTAGACTATAACGAAGATGAAAAATCACCAAAGGTGTCATTAGCATCAAACACATGCATTAGGCAGAGTTGTAAGGAAGATGGATCAAAGGTCCTTAACAAGGTTATAGTCCAAGAAGAAGAACTGCAACCACCTATAGTACACTATACCCCATCTCATATGAGGAATAGTGGTACTATCTGTGATTCTGTAACAATCAGGATGGAAAACCCATGATATCGCTTGCGGAAATTACAAGAAAAGTGGAACCAAGGAACCTAAAATTCAAGGGAAGCATAAAGGGTAAAATTATCACAATCTTAGTAGATTCCAGAAGTACACACAATTTCGTGGATATTAATTTTGCAAGACAATTAAGTCTTTTTGTATTCCCTGTGAGGGATATCATGGTTGCAACTGTTGACGGTCAACAAATCAAAGGACTAGGATGATGCCATAAGGCTTATGTGCACATACAAAATCTGGAACTACAATTTGGATATTACATTCTACCCCTCAGTGGAATGGACATGGTGTTAGGAGCATAATGGTTGATGCAATTGGGTACTTATGCCACAAACCTACAAGAACAATTTATGGAATTCAAATGGTAAGGGAAGAACTGCAAAGTATATGGGTCAAAAAGCCTACATCATCTGCTAAAAGAAGTTTGAGATATTCAAAAACAAATCCAGAATCAAGATGATTCTCCAAAATGGAAGAAAAATTCATCCAAGATTGCTTTGAGGGCAAAGCATTCTTAAAGGGGAAGGCAATGATATATACATAAAGTTGAAGCTAATAAATAATAAATATATTAAAAGAACACTAAAGATAATATAATAAAGGTAAATTAGTACGTATAACTAAAGAGTCATGACTTTTCATTAAGCAGTACCTTATGCTATATTTATAGTCGGGGTCTATTCAAATCTAAACTTCATCTATTGCTTGATCATTATTTTATCAATCAATTTTTATATCTTATCTCTGAATTATCTAAGTAAATTATCAAGCGTGAGCATTAATTGCTCCACTCAACTAGCCCCAACCCTCAGACTTGGGGACCCACCTTTTTAAACTTTATTTTTGAGCTTTGTTATCAAATGTTACCTTCTTGACTTATTGTACTTGTAATGTTTTAATGATGATTTCATATTTCGGGTTTTTGATTTATGAATATCTTATGAGTCGCATGGTTGCTTGAGGACACTGACATGTTGGCTTCTTCTTTGTGCTTTGAATGCAGCTTTTGGGCACTTTGTGTCGTGTGTCATGAACTTGCTTGGTTTCATTTGATGGCGCCTTTATTACTTCTTGATGATGATTTCGATCTAATTGGGTTTTGGGATGATTTGTTGTTAATCTCATATTGACTTGCGTGTTCTTGCTCTTGCATAAGACTGTCTTTGGCTCATTTTTGCGTTGTATTGATTATTCACCTATTTGATCTCATAGTTTAATGTGCTTCAATGCTTACGTTTGCAAAGGTTTCCATGCCTCATCTGCATGGATTGGTAATGGAAAGACAAGTTGGAATCATAACCCTTCAACAAATAGCATGAGAAGTCAGGGATCAGATTGACAAGCGGAGAAGTGAGCAAGGGGTAGATACACAAATGGAAGTGGTATAATGACTTGGGAAGGAGATATAAATAGTGCGTCGACACATGTGATATTGACACCACATTGCATCTAACGTTGCAAAAGATGATATTAAGCATATAAGTATAATATCCAGCCTCATCTAAACTTGTTAGACTCATTCCTTATCACAGGAAAATCTTCGGTCAAATTTTGGAGCGATATGATATATTTAATACTGTTTTCCTCATAAGAGCATTTGGCGCCATTAAAAATTAGTTTTCTGTGCCATGATCTCTGTGAAGTCAATGATTTGGGTTGAAATCCATATAGCGGCGATGACGTTAGTGCATAGTTTTTTATTCTGATGAAGTAACAATCCAAATGAGGACTGGACTTTAGCCTCAGAGGTTTGTCTGCACACTTTTTTGGTGTCTGGTCGAAATGAGCTTGGGAATTCCGAAAGAGGTTACATGAATGATTTTGGGGCCTATGAACTCAATGCAATTGATGGAATTCTATTTCTGAAGACTCTGGGTACAAAAATGTGTATTAGGAATTTTCCCGTCACCTAGGCAATTTCGGTTTCACGGATTATGAAACCTATTGATCTAAAGGCGAAACGAGGCATCTGACCACTCAATGGAAAGCTCTTTGTCCCCTCTATGCCTTGCAACTGATGGTACATTGATCTGAGGTTGTGAGATTGAGT
>CBVK0100525032.1:0-11083 GCA_900067695.1 Picea abies
CTTATTGAAGAAAGTGTTCCTCACCACCCCAAGCTTCTCTATGAAAGGTACAAACTTGCCTCTCCCCAAAGCTTTAGTGAGAATGTCTGCCACTTGCTCATCTGTAGATATATATTGTAGCTCAACTACTCCTCTCTGAACATAATCCCGGATGAAGTGATATCTGATCTCCCTCACAGCTTGCCTGGGATTCCCCACTGAACTCTGTGCTTCCTTCAAAGTGTCCTGAAGCCACTTGGGCTTCCTCCTCTCTGAAGTAGCACCATGTGGAGGTGACTCCTCGTCCTCAATCCCACCACCTGAAGACTATTTACCTGAAGATTATCTCGAGGTCGTCTATGAACCAGTAGACTAAGAAACAGTAGCCCGTGAACCGGTAACCTGAGGACCAATAACCAATGACCCTGTCACCTGTGGACCAGTATTCCCTGAAGCATGTGGTCCTGAACTCTATGTCACTATGCTCTGTGAAGGACTCACCCGTGTCTGAGGAGCTGGCTGCTCCCCTTGCTTCATATCTCGTGACCTCTGGAAGTCTCTATCCTCCTCAAATCTCACATCCTGTCGCACTATTGTCTTCCTCAAAGAGGGAATGTATATGCGGAAAGCCTTCGCTGTCTCGCTATACCGAACAAAGATGCCCTTCTCTGCTGTGTGATCTAGCTTTGTCCTCTTCTCAAAAGGGACATGTGAATAAGTAAGGCAACTAAAGATCCTAAAGTGCCCCACCTTAGATTTCTTCTCAGAGAAATCCTCCTCATGAGTCTTATCCCCCCAAGACTCTGTGTTGACTCCTATTCTGCAAATAAATTGTAGTGTTGTAAGCCTCAACGCAAAGAAACATTGGTAGCCCCTGATCATGTAACATGGCTCTCGCAACCCCAACAATAGCCCTGTTTTTCCTCTCAGCAACCCCATTCTGTTGTGGGTTGTAAGGAACTGTCGCTTCTCTCATAATGCCCTCCCTAGCACAAAAATCATTGAACTCATTAGAGGTATACTCACCCCCATTATCAAATTTCAACACTTTGATCTTCTTCCCAATTTGATTCTCCACAAGAGACTTGATTTCTTAGAATTGCTGGAAGACCCATCCTTTGGTCTTCATGAAGAAAATCCAAGACTTCCGAGAGAAATCATCAATGAAAGTGACATAATACAAAAATCTAGTCAAAGAGGCAGAAGACATAGGACCACAAACATCGGTATGAATCAGATCAATAATACGTGCTACTCTGCTGTCACTGCTTGGAAAAGCAGTCTTGGCGTACTTCCCAAGAGCACACCCCTTGCACACCTTCTGGTGCTCTATACTGAACTCTGGCACTCCAGTCACAATCTCTCTCAAGATCCTTAGAGCCCCATGGTGCAAATGGGCCATCCTCCTATGCAATAAATCACAAAGGTCACTGCTGTTGGTACTATGCATCATTGCTCTAGGAGGCTGAACCATGAGCTTGTACAACTTCTCAAGTCGGATCCTAATCACTTCGGCCGAAGTGATACTGGATCCCTTAGGATACAAGAGCACATGCCCATCACAGAACAATACCTCATATCCCCTATCCTCAGTAGTGGAAACTGACACCAATTTCTTCTTCAAGCCTGGAACATATAGGACATCCCTCAACAAAATGGGAGGTAGTGACTCCCTCTGAAATGATACTGTCCCACTACCAACTTCCTTGACCACTGAGTCATCTTCAAGCACCACCTCAAGATCTCCAATCTCTTTAAGATCTATGAAGTACTCACTAACACCTGTCATATGGCTGGAGGCACCACTATCAATGTACCAAATATTGGTAGATGATGCTCTAGAAGAAAGACACACCAACAATGAATACTCCTTCTCGAACCTGTGGGTAAACTCCTCCACATCAGTTGAAGCTGCATCCTGCTTCTTCCTCTTGTTAGGACACTGTCCAACATAGTGCCCAAACTTATGAGAAGCAAAGCACTTGACTTTGCTCATGTCTTTCTTCCCTTCACCTTTCTGCTTGTTCCCTCCCTTGGAAGCCTTCTAGGACTTGTTCTTGCCTTTAGCTGCACGTGCCACATCCTCCTTTTCATTACCTATAGATGAACTCCCATGCACATAGCCTCTTCGAGTTTCCTCCTGAATGAAGTCATCCCAAAGACGGTCCCACTTGGGAAGTTTTTCCCTTGCCACAATGCCGTCTACAAAGACAACCCATTGTTTGGTTACCTTATTCAAAGCAATCCTCACAAGTTCACTGTCAGCAACAACCTCCCCAACAACACCAAGTTCATCCCTCATATGAGTAAGCTTGGTAAGATGGGTGGCACCACTTTCAGTCTTGGTCATTTTAATGCTCTTCAGTTTTTCCCTCAATACCATTTTCCGATTTTCATTGGAACTTTGGTATAGTTTGGTTAAGGATTCCAACATCTCATAGGCATTGGTCTTCCCGGTCACATGTGGAATCACATGGTCCTTAATGGCATCGAGGATAATTCTTTTGGCCTTTATATTCATTTTGGTGTAGGCTGCCAAAAGAGTATCATCCGTAGGCATCGTCATGAGATTTGTTTGTGAGTTCTCCACAATATCCCACAAGTCACACTCTTGCAGAAGCAACACAATCCTCTTCTTCCATGAGCTAAAATTAGCAGATCTATCCAACTTGTTCTCAACCCACAAACTGGTGGTCATTGACCCTGTCAACTGAAACTCAAGCCCACAACTTCCTGTTTGGTGAATTTCCTTCTCTTCTCAGCAAAATCCCTGCAATCTGTGGCTGATATATTTCTGTGCTTTTCACACTTCAAGCTCTGATACCATATAGAAATTTCAGACCCCAACCCGGTTTCAAGTCTCATTGAGAGACATAGTTTAATGCCCAACCGACATTGCAAATTTAGGCTGCAAATTAGTAAGCAGAAAATTAAATGCTCGAGAATAGAAACACATGAAGTCTGCTACAACAATAGAATTCAGAAATAAATGCACCCATAAATTAACACACAAAGATTTTGGTCCAAAAATCTAGACCCTGGAAAAACCCATAAGGGGAAAACCAATGAGAGCGGGAGGATTTTATTATTCTTGTGTTCTGTGAAATTTTTCTTGACAACACTTACAACAACAATAAATACAACTTATCTTGACTTTCGTGCAACCACAAACTGCCCAAAATACATAGAAAAATCAGCTCCTTGATTTTTGTGCCCAGAAATCCGCACCAACATTTAATTCTGTACGGTGCCTCAAAAATTGTGCTAATTGATTGTCATCTTAGTTCATAAATTTCTTCCAGCTACTTCCTCGATTTATGTGCCCTTCCTTGTCTGTAAAATCACGCAGCAAGTTCTCGATTTCTGTGCACTCCAATAGTGTACATACTGTTTCAATCCGTATAGTACGATCAACCTCTCTTGTTGTTACTGTCTCCTTGAAATGCGTGCTAGCTTGTTGCCTTGAAAAACTCGCTCCTAGCTTTGCAAGTCGACTTCTCTTTCTCAGCTCGTCTCTCTCTCTTTCTTGCTCTCCAAATCACATGAAGAATGCCAAAGGAATGTGCCATCCTTTTCCTAATTCGACCTCATGAGGGAAAGTGAAGGGTCATCTAATCTAAAATTTTCACTGTTAGATCTAGGCTATCCTCCACTGTGAGGTGGTTGGGGTCAAGACTCAATGGGCATAGGGTGCATGACATACAAGGGGTTGTAGTGTCTCATTCATGGGTGCCTTTGTAGAGCGTCTATGGTACCTTCGTCCGCAATGCACTTTTTCCAAACCCATTAATTGCCATTCTTTTATTCTTTCATAATTTTAAGGAGAGATTGAAGGTCACTACCTTGGTGTGGTGACCAGATAATGGTAATGTCACCCACAAACACCTTGTGGAAATGAGAAGGTTGGCTCATGATGAGACCCCCTTTCTCTCAGCCATGCAACTCAGAGCCATTACCCTGGTTTGGTGACCGGATGATGGCAATGTCATACCACTAGATATTCATGGAAGTGATAGGTTGGCTCATTGTACTTTTATACCCCTTTTCCTTTATTCCCCTCAAGTGATTTTTTAATTTTTCTTTAGTATTTCCTCCAAAATCACTTTATTAATTTATTAGGCCTTTTTACTCCAAAAATTGATTTATCTGACATTAAAACATCTCTAGGCATTGGAAGTCAATTTTTCATCATCTCAACATTTAGAGTTTTTCCTCCTGGTTTCAACAAGCTATTACAGTAAGGTGTCCCTCTTAGATAATTTATTAATATGACAACGTTAGTGAAATCCATTAAATAATGCTCAATAATACACTCAAATTACGGGAACAGTCGAAATGCATCGAAATCAAAATTTGACTTCGTAGAAGTGATCCATGTTATCGCACAAACTGTAGGTTGGGCAAAGCCCGACCCAATCCATGAGATAGCGATAACTGTGGGAGATTCTATCCATTGTCACCTTAGATAAACCCTTCCCTCGCTTTAGTGAAGGATAAATCCTACACAAGAGGGGAATCCTGGGTGACCCTAGGGGGAAATGAGATGGAAAGTGAGGTTATGGAAGTGATACCCCTACAGGTCAAACTACTAAGTGGAGGATGGCTAATGATTAATGATTTTCAGAGATGGTTAATGATTGTCAAGTGTTTGAGTACCTGTGGAAGATAGTCGTACATGCTCGAGATGTTGAATTAAATGAAAAAGTACCAATGACAAGTGGTTCTCATCACATAGGTGCCTAGGGGTGAGAAAGTGTCCAGGCTGTCCAGGGTGTTCTAAAATTTTCATTACACTTGGAGTATTTTGCCTCTTGTGCTATGGAATAATGCTTTTTGGTTATGGTGTGATGATGATGATGGTGCGCTATCTCTAGGAGGTCATTCTCTTGCTTTTGTGGAGGTTTACTTTGGCATGTTAATGCTTTTTCTTGAATGGTATGGTCTCTTTACTTTGATATTATCATTTATAATTCAAGATAAGGTTGTTTTGGCCAAGGCTAGATAGGGAGTATAAGGGCATACACCCCTATCTTAGTTTCCACCATAATTGCCAAGCTTTTAAAATTGTTTTGCAAGGGTTTAGTTGAGGAAGTAAGTGGATTTACACCCCTCATCTTCAAACCCTAGCTAGGTTACTTGCCTTGGGAAGTAAGAGGGTTTACACCCCCAACGACTTAGTAACCCTAGCTCATTCTTCCTGACCCCATTAATCCATAACTAAAGGCACTAATCTTGCATTGGAGAAATAAAATATTGCATTGGGAAACATGATTTTTGGTCATTTTTACTTCTTGCAAAGTGGATTGTATTCCTTGTGCCTTGGGCAGCTCACAACCACTAGGGCGTCCCCATTAAGGGGCTACTTCTTGCTGTTGTTATAAAATGACATCTTCAGCCATTCGGGCTGCAGAAACCCTAACTCATTTGCTTGAATAACTCTCTTATCAACCATTGGATTTTGCTCAAAGTTTGCACACTTATTCTTTTTGGTCTAGTGCACTTTTTGACAAAGTTTGAGGGGTTTTCAGTGTCTGATTTTCTTGCTGTAATACATTGAATGTTACAGCCATAAGGCTGATATAATTTACTGCAGACAAGTGTTTACAACAACCTTATCTTTTTATGCTAGAATATTGGTTTTTCGTCCAGAGTTTAGCTAGTCATTAACTAGTCTTTCTCTTGTATCTTCTACTTGATCTCTAGCATTTATTGAACAACTCATAGTACCATATTATTGCTGATATATATTGTTATCTATTGCTGCAAATTAGGGACAACAAGCTTAACTTGCTGATCCAACTAACATCCATTATTGCAAAGTGGTTTTTCTTGTGTCTCGGGCAGGTATTTCACCATTTACAGGGTACTCAACATACTTGGAAACCCTTGGACCTTCCCAAGACTTCATTCCACACATTTCACTCCACTTCGACTTGACCTCTAGGGGCTTCAGTTCCATCTCTATCCATCTCCATCTCATTCCCCTAGGGTCACTGGGATCGCCTTCCTAGAGTGACCTAGTCACCCTTGAAGTGCGGGACATACATCGAGGTGACATTGGGTGTAGGATTTCCAAGTTGTAACACTTGCTTTTGTGGTTGGGTCGAGCTTTGCCCAAGCTACAACTTGCACTATAACAAGCCCCAAAACAAAAAAGGAGGAAATCGTCCACAAATAGCAAATGTGATAATGCTTCCTTTCCTATCCTTACATCTTGAAGTAACCTCATCTGCGTTCCTTCCAAGATCAACCTACTCAGTCCCTTTGCCACCAACAAAAAGAGGGAAGGAGGCATAGGGCACCCATGTCGAAGGCCCCAAATAACTTTGAAAAAATATATTGTGATCATTTTCGCTGAAGCAAACAAGTGGAAATTTGTAGTTTTCATTGCCATCAACCAAGCATTTGTGGAGTGGAGATTTACTCCAATCTACCATATCCATATTCCTAGGTATGTAGAAAAATTTATATCCTTTAGATATACCTCTTGTTGCCCTTTTTTAATGGGAGATTTAACACTTATGTAGCTATGATATTTTAATTGTGACATTCTTTAAGTTTTTTGCGGATCTGGATTTTGAATTTCCCCATTTGTTTTGTGCCATAGGTTTAAAAATTTAATCAATGTTCTACAAAATGGCAAAGCCTTTGGACCCATTGTGGGAGTATGGTGAACCATACGAGGGTCATAATAGCACAAGGATGAATTGCAAGCTATATGGGGGCATAAGGTTCACCGGGGTTTTGAACTTGCATTTGTCGTGAGTCAACTTGATTCATTTCCTAATTTGCATAGCCTTCGTCCTGAGTGCCTTAATCCTCAAGTCGAGGTGCAAAGCATTTATGAAATAGGCACCAGGTCGAGTTGGTCCGTGTCCGTAAATTCAAAAAAGCTAATGAAATGTGTGTTTTTATAAAGCAAATCCATGTTTGGAAGGGGTTGAAGGCATAATCTATCATCGAGACCAGAAAATGGATTTGATTCTTACTCAACCATGCCTTTTTAGAACAATTACCTATAGAAATGGAAATGTTTGCCGGAATCAACCACTTGAAATACCACCTTGCCAAAATCTCGGGGCATGAAGCAGATATTTGCCCTACTACCCCAGACGTTGTCCGTATTGCAAAGAACTCAATTCTTGATATTGTTAGGAAGAGAGATCAGAAGGAAGAATTGAGGCTCGAGCTTGCAAATAGAACATCCAGAACTTAGAAGCATGTGAACCGGGCGCGGGGAAACCTGATCCTTGACCACAACTTCTTAGTGCATTATGATTATCCTTGTAGTATCTAGATGCCCTCATGATGATCATCTCATGAGGTACATTTATTTTTGTTTTGATGTGATTTTGCAAAATCCTTTTAGGACTTATGACTTAGGATCTAAGTCACCTGACACGATGACACGAGACATGGAGGACACATAAATATGAGTATCCGACATGTGAAATTTTGACCCCGAAAATAGAACACGGAGGACATGTTTATATATATATATATATATATATATATATATATTTTAAAAAATTATATACATGAAAAAAATTGAAAATTACACATACAAAATGAAATTTAGACATAAAGATTCATATTTTGTTAGAAACTAGAAGATNNAGATTCATATTTTGTTAGAAACTAGAAGATTTACATGATACAAAACTTTACACATGTAACATAAATGTTAAATCATGATTCATTATACATTGTATACATTGTAACATCAATGCTGAGCAAATGACAAACATTGAACACACGAGAAATTAGAACCATAAGTTGCAACATTCTTAATCTCAATAAGTGTACAAAACCAAAATGCACATAGATACTAGTCAGAGTCACTGATACTATAGGTGGGAATACCAATGGCAAATACAAAGTAGCCATAGGGTAGATAATAGAACCATAGATGGAAGAATCTCATAGCTCATGAGTTGCGACTGTTAGTAGTACTCCATGTCATAATCATCAAGATTAACATTACTACTAGTGCTCTCTCCTCCTCCTCTATATCCAATGTAATCCGTGGATCTGCTGGTGTGGAGGATGACCCCTTGAGAGGATCACCATCATCAAAAGTGATTGGCTTTAGCACTGGTTCATTAAGATCCAAGTTGACTAATCCAATTCAACACTGTTGTCCAAACCCATATCATCAGGAAACCGATCTCACATCTTTGTCTTTCCCATCAACCATTCTTCTCTCTACATGTAAATAAGATGGAGGTTGGTGTGCACATACACCACTAAGTCACCTGACACGATGACAAAGATAAGTGTTCAACTGAAGAGTTTATACTTGAGTGAAGGGTACATTTTTACTATGGTCATGACAAAAGAGTTCAACAATGAATGCCACCTAATCGAGGTACATAAAAGGCTTGGCGCTCTTCATTAAATGCTAGTTCCATACCATCATGATAGAATCCAATAGAAACATTGCAATCCTGCTAATCTTGAAATCATGAAAACCGTTAAGTCTGCTGAATTTTGAATGGGACCTAAAATCCTACTTTCTCCATATGAAGTCCAACGACGTTGGGACCACTTTCAAACATCCTAAAACAATTAATGGTGATGTTAAAAATTTAAGTAAAAGGATGAAAATGAAAGATAAAAGAGAATGTGGGGACCTCTTTAAATACCATTAGTAGGGCAAAATAACCATCAATTGCCCACCAAAACACCTCACAACTCCAACTTGCATGAGAAAACGTAAGCCCAAGACCTTTCCTACGCATGACACATGTCCTGAAATTGGGACACGTGCATGGCACGTGTTGAACACAGATTTGGGATGTGTCCTATGCACATGACACGTCCTAAATCCGTGTCCGACACATATCCTCACGAATCCGTGTCCCCACGCAAGATACACGACACAGAGGGCTAAATGGACGTGTCATGTTTCATAGCTCAGGATAGATATCATATTTCAGTATTGATGTGTGATGTACCTCTTGACATCTTATACATCCTATATAATAGTTTTATTTTCATATTTATGTAGCAATGTGCTTGTTTGATGTTGTTGTTGCTTTGGATGTTTAAAAAACTGAAAAAATGATTATTTTTGTATTTTTTAAAATTTCTCGATAATTTCTCGATATTTTCTCTGATATTGTCGATAAGTTATATTCCGGATCCTCGACAATGTTAATTTCCGTAAACCTATCTCTCGACACTTAGTTCCAATAAAACCACTTTATTAACTAAATGCACAACTAGGTCATTAACCAAACATTAGTGGAAGCATAAAAACTGAAACCATACACATTGCATAAGATATCTAGGAAAATACCCCTGGAAAAACCTCGAAGGGAAAACCAACACATGAGTTGTGATTTTATTAATTAAAATCCCGGGCTCTCGTCTTGTGATAATGGCCCATCTGAGAAAAATACAATCACAACAAATAACCTAGCCTACTTGGCTTCTATCTTCCTTGGTACCCCTCTGACCCTGCCCACTCACACTTGGATGAACTATCCCATTCACCCAATCAATGAGATCAACTCACTCTGTGTGTGTCTCATCTTCTCACCTACGCTGCCTTTTATAACGTTGAATTAACCCTAAATTCAAAACCCTAGATCTTTAAAGTGATCAAGGGTTGAGATTAGATCTCACCCACACTTTAGATCTAACAATTAGGATTTAATCAATCCACTAAAGTTACTAATGCCGAAAACTTAGGTATTCAATTGAATTAACCTCACATTAATTAAAAAGGTCATTCACTTTCTTTATTAACTCATAAAGTGAATTTCCTAAGGTTCTGAGAGGCATTACGAATGATTTCCACATGCTAGACACCAAGCTAATGTGGAAGTGTACTTGTTCAATGCTAAATACATCAACAAACAATAAATTCACCGAGATGATAAATGTAACATTGGTGATAACAACTTGGCGATTTTGCTAGGGATTTTGAGTTTTTAATTTTTTTCAAACTCACTTGGTGACTCCTTTGTTGTAGGATTTGATGATACTTGATAAAACAAGGACATCTTCGAGATTCAATCCTACACAATGCGTTGTTTTGTGTCTTAACGAACCTGGACATCTATTTTGGAACACAAGGGTAGATCACCTCCCGAGTTTCCCTTGGTGACTCCATTTGTGGAAGGATCAAGATTGATCATGGATGTTGAAATGATACAATAGGTGTAGGATAATTTATCCCTGGTTAAGGAATTTTTTTATAATAAGAAGGGAGAAAATGAAATTGTTCCTCTGTTTCATGTCTGATTTGTCACAACGTTGCATACGATTCATCCCTCATTCTAACTAAGTAACATTTTAGTGGGTTATACCAATGATTTTGATTTAGAGTTTCGTTCCCTCTTATGGAGTGAGAATCCAACAAATTTAGGGTAAGCTTCCTATTGTGCCCTAGGTGTTGAAATATTGTAACTTCGAAGAATATTCTAATTATATTTGAGTTGGATTGATCAAGTCGGGTCTTGTGAAAGATCAAATCCGCTTTTGTGGATTGGTCAAACTGTATTTGTATAGTGGTGTGTGTAAAGTCGGCCCCTAGTAATTATAAAGTGGTTTTAGCCACTTCTAGTAGAAGTTGGCTCAACCAAGTGAAGAGACACAACCCTAGCGCCATCTCACACTTGTATTTATATGTGAGGTTGGTGTCTCATTTACACACACTCACTCACTCATCTAGTGCACATATCTTGAATGCAGTTGTAGTTGCAGGAGGAAGGAGAAGAGAGGCGCATGCTCAGTCTTGGTCTATCTTTGGTGTTTTGGTCTTAGCCTTGGCATTGTATTGGCAATCTATTATTGAGCCTAGTTAAAGCTACATTTTCTTGTTTTTTTCAAGCAATTTCAAGACATATTTTTTGTGGCTGCTACAAAATACTTATTGATGTTGTAAACTGTTACATTGCTGCAACTTTATATCAGCTAGCCTATTTTTTGAAGGTTCATAGTCTTAAGAAGCACTAACATCATATTTTGTACTTGAAAGCTGCCATATTTTGACTTGAGTGACCAGTGAAAGGGGGGTTTTCTTGCATCCTTGCCTTAGTCTTATTAGCCCTTTAGGTCACTGGGGATGTCTCCCCTGGGGTAACTTTGATATACT
>CBVK0100525033.1:0-10009 GCA_900067695.1 Picea abies
TGCACTTTTTTGAGCAATTCCGTACCACTGCATTGTTGTACCTTACGACTGTTATGTACGACCTCTGGAGTTGATGGATGAAAACAACGACTGGAAAATCGCTGTATGGTGGCTAGTTTCAATGAAACCCTTTTGGTTCTTCAATGTGCTACGCTTGTGGTCCCTTGATCTGTCTCTGCTGGCAACAGTCCCTAGGTCTTCACGCTCGCACAAACTTTATGGTGCCCAGACTATTGAAGTCGGGAGTGGGAACTTTGTCTTTCAAAGGCCTGAGACTCTTGATACGACTTCTAGAACACTGGGCTCTGATACCATATTATGGAAATCTAGCACATAAAGAAACCAAGATAACTTGAAAGAGTTCTCGTTATTGTATATTAAATGAGAAAGCATAATCTTTCTTATATAGGGCTACAATCAAGTCTGTGTCAATCCACTTTATGAATGTGGGATAAACCGATAAAGTGAAATAAGACATAAACGCATAAATTAACCTAAAGTCGAATTGACTTTATTAATTGCTAAGTCTAATATCTAGTTGACCATTATAAACTAACATTTATTTTAACAATGTTTAGTTGTCACTTTTGCTTACTTTGACTTTCCAAACCGTAAATTGCTTTGCTACTTTTGTTAATCCAAAACCCTAATTCGGATGGATTTTCTAGTTGTCATTTTTGCCATTTTGACTTTCTAAAACCCAGTCCTCCTTACTATCTTTCTGTCCAAGCAAAAAGGCCTTGAAAGAGGTTGCTCATGCTAACTTTGTTAAAGAGAAAAGCTAGTTCAACCTCCTTGGCATAATTAGCAAATTTACTGAAAGCATTAAAGCATAACATCACTATTTTATCCATTCCTTGCATGGAAAGAAGGGAAATAAGTAAAGCTGCAGTAGCTAAACTTGATAAGCAGGAAAGCCAAGTTGACCTCATTTATGAGATAATCATGTGCAGAGTTTTGTCTAGTTTTTCCCTAATTTGACTGCAGTAGTTTTATCTTGTATGAAACAACTTTGGAAAACTATATTCTCCATGAGGAAGTTTGCTGGAAGGATTCTTTTTTGTTTTAAAGTGGAATATGCCCTTCTCAACAGGCATACGACATCACTGATCAAGGGAGAATTTTGAGCTTACTAAAACAGCTCACAAGGTTAGCATATTCGAGTTTGAAGTGATGAATGAATGCACAGCAAGTTGGTGATTCAAGTTGGCAGTTTCTGGTGGATAAAACAACAAACAACAGTTACAGGACTTGGTGTTTTTCTGTTTCTAAAGTATAATGATAATAACAAGTTTATACGGTTGGCAGCCATGTAGAGTTTGTCAAGTTAGAAGTGTTTTTTCAACAGGCAGTTAGGGTGAACCAGTCCTAGTAATTTTAGGGGCTCTATATTAATGAATTGGAGATGAGGTTGAAGGGTTAGACAGTATTTTTTGGGCGGATTGCAGCAATGGAACTCTCATCTTTTCACCTACCAGTTCTGACGATCCAATTCCATCGTTGCATACTACTGGACCAATTGCAGCCTGTCATGTGTTGTCACTATGATGTAATCCGTGTCTCTTGAATAATACATTGATTTGGTTGGATTATGCTTTCTGTGTGGCTCATAGAATCTCTTGGTTGGATGTTAGTCTGATAGTATTGCAGCGATTTGGTTGGCTTTGATGCTCTTACTTTGATTTCTTAATCACTTAAGGCACATATTTTGTTCACTGTTGTGGTTGGTTTAGAAATCTGATCTCAACCATGTTGATTTTTACTAGAGTTTTCCCTTGCTCTTGATTGCTTACAGGAATCTAAAGGGCAAGTTTCTTGTGTGCTGACTTATTGGATTGTTTACACAGATTTATTAGCTTAAGAACAGCATAAAATCTCGAGGAACACCCCCTTAAGATTGGAAAAGCACTAGTCAGAATGAAGAGGCATCTAGCGATGACTGGGCTAGATCACCTATAATTATAAGGTGAATCTGCCAATGCAGATTCGTGTGATAACAGGGATATACAAGCCCAAACCAATCATTCGTTGTAATCATCACTTTGTTTGTTTTCCCAAGAAAAAAACATGTATTTATTATTTTAGTAAGAAATATAAGTATACATAGATTTGTTCTTTTTTGCACTCAATATTGACTCTTTAAAGAGTTGTTCCTTCAGAAAGGATGATTTGGTGATGCTGTTCCCCACACAGTCCATCTGCTATAGTCTTAACTCAAAATGCATAGAAAATCAGAACAACCTAAAGGGTTTACATGAAAAATTTCATAACTGTTTAAAACCTGAAGAAATCTGGAAGCAAAGCAAGGCCTTGTTTAGAAATATTATCAGCTTTGACACTCAATTCTCGATAGATGTGCTGAAAATAAAATTTTGAAAAATTTCCTCTTACTTCGTTTATTTTTTTCATAATTGGAAGAAGGGTTATGTTTTGCATATTGTTTTCACCATTGAAAGTTATTTTACCTCCTGATGCCGGACTTCTTGCTTAGCTGTTGTTAAACAATATTTTGCAGGTCAATTGCTAGAGCTGTTGAATGTGTCTTCCGATGCAAATGTTCTCCCTACCACATATGGAGAATTAAGACCTCCTTTGGGAATACATCGTTTAAAGGTTGATACTAGTTATATTGTCTGTGAATGAAGCTCTAAATTCTTTCTGTTCTTGCTGATGTGTTATCTCCTTTAAGTCACAGAACTCTAGAAATAGCTGTTCCATTACGTTTTTGCACGACATTGCTGTGATTGTCATTTAGTTGTAGTTCAGAGGTATCAAGTTTTATCAGATTCTCCTCCCAGAACAAGAGTTACTGGTTACATCTTGAACCATGTTGCTACTGAGTGGTTAACTTTATTTTTGAATGATGTTCTCCCTTGTTATCTTCTTGTTGTATTCTTGTTTGCAGATAGTGGAATTCATTGCGGTTTTGTTGAAGAGTGGGAGTGAAGTTGTTTGGCAGGAGTTGGTTCGTTTGGGTGCTATTCAGACAATTATCAAACTTTTTTTCGAGTATTCTATCAATCTCCACACTTACAAGTCAATTTCATAATAACTTATCAGATAAAAGCTTGTGGAGGCCTAACTATATTCTTGGTTGTAGATATCCCTTCAACAATAGTCTGCATCATTATGTGGAGTGTATCATAAGCTCATGCTTGGAAAGCAACAGTACCATTGTTATTGATTACCTGTTCCAAGAATGTGATTTGTTGGGGAAACTTCTGGTAGCAGATGAAAAGCCCTTTGCTATTGATGATCCCAGCAAGGTATTTGAATGTGTCAAATATATGAATAAAACAGTTTTAATTTCATTTTCTTCTTTCTGCACCTTGTTTCGAACTATCACAACTTGTCGCAATTCATGCTATATGTTATTTATGTATTTCTTATGCCCCTTTTAAATATTGTCAGCCAATAGCACCTACGCGTGGTAAATCTCCTCCGAGGATAGGAAATATGGGACATATTACACGAATTGCAAACAGGCTCTGTCATATTGGGAATACCAATATCCAGATACAGGCCTATCTACAGGTATCTGTTATAAGCAACTTCTTTTCCCATAATAAACTACTTCCTTTATGTATAGAAGTTTCATATAGTGGTAGTGGGGTGCTTGTATGATCAAGTATGGTATCCTGCATCTCCAAGGCTTGGACCAAGTAGCTGAGACAGGTTGCTTCTTATCTGAAGCACAGGTTTTTAAGTATACCCTCAGCCTGCTGTTGTGTTGAAGACTGAAGTATGTTGTTCAATCGATTATATATGCAACAGATATGAAAGAGAAATTGTGTATCCAACATAGATGATTAACATACTCAATCCAAGCTAAACATTGACTGATTTTTGAATATGCTCTTAAATAACGATACTGTGAATTGCAGCTTCTGAAACGTTCTGTGACATTATCACGTCAGTTGAGCATAGACCTGTCAACATACATCTAATATTAGAGAAGTTTGATGTCTATATTATATTTATCTGAATAGCATGCAGAATTATCTCATCTATCTTAGACTGCATTTAACACTAAGTTGCACTCAATAGCCTGTTGGTCTTGCTAATGGCGTAAATAACTTATGGAAAAAATGTCTGAATCAACTACAGAGTTTTAGTTGAAAATTTGAAATTTAAGTTAGGAATGGGAAACTTATTAGCTAGAGAGTTCTCAGTCAGCTTTAGTTATGAGATAAGATAGAACAGTCACTGTCATAGATTGATTCAGAGATATTGTTTCTGAACTTTTTATCCTTATTGAAGGTGTATTTTGACAGTGATATGCAGGACCATATCTTTTAGTGTTTTTTCTCTTGCTGTCTGCAATTTAGGCTTTTCTCATAAAAACTCCTATGAGTACCAATAGAGCAGCAGATGAGGAAGGGCTCCAGGCTGAGTTCCTTAAGCATGGCATCAGGTCTCTCGAGTCTTATATTGCTGATTTATTTATCCAGGTGGTATGTTCAGGCTTCCCATGTGTTCATTTGTCATGTATGCTTAGTTATTATCAGCTGGTAGGTTGTTAAAGATCCTAGAGGTGTGTTTGATGTTTAATGCATGTTATTGAAGGCTAACTTGAACAGAAAAACCATCCATAATTTATCCTTGTAACAAGAGGCACTAAAGAGCATCAAACCAAAGATTTGTGGGCAGATTTTGAGAGGGCAAAGTTCAGATTGAGTTGGCTGTTTTGAACAGCAAGAAGACTGTCCTAAAACAGCAAGTAAAACAGTTTGAAAGAACCCAAACATAGTGCCCAACAAGAGGTCAAATGACAGGCCCATTGGGCAGCCTATAGAATCTCAGAAAATCTTCATGGTATCAGAGCCAAAGGGCTAAGCGTTGGTTGATTCTTTGGAGCATATAGTGGGCATAATTTTTGGACAGTTTGGACAGTCTGTTTTCACACTTGTGTGTTGAGTGTTGAGGCTGTTTTTTTTTTCAGAGTTTAGCATCATTTTGGGCTTCAGTGGGCAGTCATGTCGGTAACACAGATGAGGGCGGAGGATAGGCTAGCAGGTGCTTGCAACTGGTCCCCTTGGAAGACCAGAATTGTGTTTGTCTTGGAGGATCTTGAACTATGGGATATAGTTCAAGCTTCAGTGGTTCTTCCTCCTGTTACTACTCCCTTGTTGGTGGCAGAGTTTAGGAAGAGGAACACCAAGACAAAGAGAACTATCCGTGATACGGTGAGAGATCATGTCATACCTGATTTGACTGGTAAGGAGTTTGCTTTTGAGATGTGGGACTCATTATTCAAACTCTACCAGAGTCCTAATCAGAGTCGGAAGATGGTTCTACAGGAGAAGCTTAGAAGCATTAAGATGCTCAAGTTAGAGTTAGTTACCTCATACCTCGGGAAATTTACTCAGACTCGTGATGAATTGGCGACAGTTGGTGAGATAGTGGATCCCATGGTTTTGGTGAGGACATCCTTAAATGGCTTCTCCAAACCTTGGGAGGCTTTTGTGGGAGGCATTGTGACCAGGGAGGCTGTGCCTAGTTGGGAGAGACTCTGGGATGACTTCGTGCAAGAGGAGTTGAGATGTAGCTCTGGATCTACTAGTCAGTAGCATGTTGGGGAGGGTGAGGAGGATCTCGCTCTTTACAAAAAGGGCAAGAAGAAGACCGGTCAAGGTGCGAGATAGGGTCCCAAGGGAGGGGCCAAGCCACAACAGAGTGGTAGTGGGCATGAGAGAGACACGAGAAAAGTGAAATGATTTGCTTGTGGAGAGATGGGGCACTATGCTGGACATTGTCCTAAAAAGAAGAAGCAACCGGATGGTGTAGCAACGACAACAGAGGAGCATTAGTTCATTGCTCAGTTTGAGAGGGAGTGTGCTCTCATAGGTTTTTATTTGACAGTTGAGACACCATCCAATAGTTGGTGTGTAGACAGAGTTGAGGAGGTCCCACAGATTGAGAGTGTTGTATCTCATGGGACACAGATTCAATTATCGAGTACACCATATTCATGGGTGACTGGTCCACTCGAGATAACTTCAGTTTTAGAGTTTCAGAGTATACAGACAATTAGTGCAGATGCTCCATGGCCAAAGATTGCTTTGCAGAGATCTGTTGGAGAGCCTTAGAGGTTGGTAAGAGAGAGTAGGGCACCGGATAGGTTTGGGTCACACTTGGCTATGGAGACAAGCAAATCAGTTTCAGATTCCTCTTCAGGAGGAAGTCCCTTGGTGAGAGAGCAAGGTGAGGATCTTTGGTGAAATGCCAAGATTGAGAGACTCTTGGTGAGATGCCAAGAGGTAGAGATCCTTGGTGAGATGCCAAGATCAAGATCTTTGGTGAGATGCCAAGATCAAAGCTTGGATCAAGAAGGACTTTGATTCAAGGAGGTCTCGGATAGGTGGAGCTGGACTTCTATCTAGAGATAATGTAGGTCGAGCAGATCAAAGTTAGAGGCCACTTTTGATGATCATGTTACAACCATACTCACTGTGTATTTGCTAGTAGGCAACGATGTCCACTACAGGGACAAGATTGGAGGGGTGAGACTTTCCTTGGTAAGAGGGAGTGTTGAGATTTGGGTATCTTGGAAAGTGGTACCCTTGTGTTTGTGAGTCTCTAAACACAAAGGGGGAGACTATTACCCTTATACCTTTCCTTTATGTTCTAATTTCACTTTGACTTAGTCACTTGAGTCATAAAGTGAAATTTGTATCTTAAATCATAAAGTGACAATTAATTCACAAAGTGGGTGAATTAATAGACATAAAACTAACTATGGAAACTTGAGCAAAGTGGGTTTCCGAGTGAGATTTATGAGAAGTGATCTCGCCCATTGATTAGACTTGGCTAGATCTAATATAGGCCATTGATCTTTTAAGTTTGGCCAAATAGAGGATAATGGAGGCAAAAGGGTAAGGATGAGGCTCATTGTTCATTTGATCACTCTTGAGATTGGAGTGAAAGAGAAGAAGTGAGGAAGAGAGGGTTTGGAGTGCAAGCTAGGGCGCACCTTGTGAGGAGGCACAAGCTTGTAGGAGTTTTATGGAGAAGAGGTGCAGCTAAGGAGAGGGCGCACTTGTGTGTTGAGAAGGCTGCTACAGGAAAGGGCGCACCAGTGAGGAAAGGAGGGCACACGTTTGCGGCACATTTCTCAAGACAAGAGGCAGAAAAGGGGTGCTCTTATCAAGAGGAGGAGGCGCACACTTCAAGGTAGCAAGCTGCTATGGGAAGGGGCTCTAATCTCTAGGAGAACGACACATATCTCAAGTTCTGCTGGCACATGGTTCAAGGAATTTTGTATAATCAACTAGAGCTAAGTTGGTTGATTTTTCTTGTTGTAATTTTTCCATTTGACTCCATTATAAATCTGCTTTCTTACTGGTTTTCCCCAAGGGGGCTTTTCCAGGGTCATGTTGACCAAAAACCCATGTGTTCATTTGCCATGTATGCTTATTTATTATCAGGTGTAAGTAGTTAAATATATAGAGGGTATTTGATGTTTTGAGCTATATGCATGTGCTAACTTTTATGGCAGCCTAAACCATATTTTAACCCATGCAAAGAGAGCCTCAAAAGGGCATCAAATCACAAGACTAAAGGCAGATTCAAAGGGGTAAAATATTAGACCTGTTAGTATCCTTCAAACAACAGCTAGGACATATTTTATTGCTGCTAGAACTAGGACAGCAAACAGTCCTGTAGCAGCCTGTGAGAAACAGTCTTGAGTTGGCTGTTTTGGACAGCAAGTTAACTGTCCTATAACAGTGAGTCAAAGCAACTTGAAACCTCTTTTGAGGTTCTCTTCCTGGACACAACACATTATTCATCCAATCCACAAATCGGGAAGTAGTTCTGATCCAAACAACCACCAGATTATCATGGTATGTCCCACATTCTCTGAGCTTTACGCCACAATCTGACACCAGTGCATCTCTGAGGAGTTGGAGAGGCGTCATCTCAGGGCTAGAGGGCAAGATGGCTTCCGCCCATACTACCAGACGGTTGATCACATCTTCACACTCTGAGCTATTATTGAGGAGGCTCGTCATTGATCTTCGAAGGTTTACACTTGCTTTGTAGACTTCTAGAAAGTATTTGACATAGTTCCAAGGGATGCATTATTCTAGAGGCTCTAGGCATTGGCATATCTAAGGCCCTCCCACTGGCCATCATGCGGCTATATGAGTCAGTTTCAGGGCGCCTCAGGATGGCACATTGCATCGCTGAATTCATTTAGAGCACCATCAGGGTAAAATAAGGGTGCCCTCTCTTGCCAACACTCTTCGAGATTTATATTGATGAGCTGGAGTCTTTCCTCCATGAGCATATCCAGGACGAACATGGTTTCCTTCTACATCAGGTGTTGATCTTCTTGGTCTTATTCATTGATGATTTGGCCTTGTTGTCCTCCACTCCTGAGGGCTTGCAGAGATAGATTGATCCACTGGCCAACTTTTGTGACCTTCGATAGTTGACGGTTAACCTGGGTAAAACCAAGGTTTTGATCTTCAACGCATCGAAGATAGCTTTTATAGATTTAGATTTCTACTACTGAGGGGTTGAGATTGAGATCACCACATCCTACACTTACCTGGGAGTATAGTTTAGTGTTGCACGAAGCAGGAGCGTTTTAGGAAGCGGGAGCGTGGGAAGTGTCATTTTCCAAAAGTCCTCGGAAGCGAAGCGTCCCAGAAGCGTCTGTTATATATATATTTATGTATATTGTGTTTATATTAAAAAAATCACGCAGAAATACAAATTAGTTGCAGAATATATGAAAACATGCATATTTGTAGATAGAAATGGCATCCATAGTACATCAATGATTAATCATTCGAGCATTAACCATCTTAGATTCTAGCAATTACAAACTTACAAACCAACATACAAATTTTTAAGCCATATTAATATAATAGAAAGTAGACCTTAATCTTATGAAATGGAATCAGATATCCAACAACTGTGAACAATAACATGAGTCATGACCAGTTAGTTATGTTTACAAAATAGACCATCTACACTGAAGTATGAAGACCGGAAAGTCCAAAACATAAGGTTTAAACTGAGCTAGTTGCTAATTACGTTGTCACACTTCTCGTCTGGGATCAATTTTTCTAATGCTTTCATATAACCAACTTGAACCTTTTGATCTTGGTGTGGTCTTTTCTTGGACCCACCACTTGGTGTTGGTGATGAAAGCCATGATACATCATAGTATTTAGGTGTTAGCACATATGCCAAGGCATGTAGTGGAATATTTAGCATTTCCCACAGTTTTTCCACATCTACGTGAATATGATTATAGAGGTTGACATCTCTAGGCTCAACAATGTCTTTAATCTACCCTATCATGCTATCCATTTGCTCATACACCATCCAAATGATTGGCCGATTTGAATCTTCAAACTTGATCATGTGATAAATTGGCTTGGTGAATTGCAAAACACATCGAACCTTGGAAGCGTCCTAGGAAGCGTTTGGGAAGCGTCCCAGGAAGCGTAAGAAAGCAACCTAGGAAGCGTCCTTGGAAGCACGGTTCGAAGCGTGGAGCTTCCAAAAGACCAGGAAGTGTCCAAATTTGCTCTGAAGCATGCTTCCTAAATTTTGAAGCGCGCTTCCGACGAAGCTTCTTGTACGCACCTCCTCGGATCGAGCTTCGGGGCTTTGAAGCATGGGGGGGAAGATTCCTGCAACACTGGTACAGTTCATAGGGCCCCATTTTGGTATGCGGCAAGCCCTTCAGCTTTGGCTCAGTAAAGGGTACATTTCCTTGGCCCTCATCGAGAGACAATGCTTCCTAGGTCAGTTTCAGGACATTGTAATGTCCCCATTTTGGGACATTATAACATTACAACATTTCAAAGTGTTATGCCTACTTGAGTAGCCAGATAGGGGTGACAAAGAGTTAGGGAGATATTGAGGGGTTTATTTGGGCCCGACTTGTATCGTTCATCATCAGGATCCATTCTGCATAGCTGGGCTTTGGTTCTGTTGCATTCCGACGATTTCCGTAATTTTGAGTTATTATGGGTCATATCTTAATTAA
>CBVK0100525035.1:0-10732 GCA_900067695.1 Picea abies
ATAATGAATTTTAATACTAGAAAAATGATTTTTTTATGATACAAAACATCAAAATTGAACTATAACAAAATTTTTAGATTTAAAATATTATAAATTACTTGAAACATATTCATTACTTCATTCAATAAAACACCATCCTTATTAATTCGTGTTGTTTTTTTAAAAATAATTGTTATGATATTATATTCAATAGTTTATTTAATCTATAGATTCAACAGTTGTTGGTAAGTCTTTTCCTCCAATCTTCGTAGCTCTTCATTTGGCGGAACAGTTGTGGCCTGATGATATCTAGGGTATTCTCCATTAGTTTGTTTAAGGTGTTTCCATGGAAACCTAGATCACTCCTATGTAGAAGATAAGGAATTAATGTAGGGTGGTGCACATGGCTTCTATTAATGCTTTTGTCTATGCTTAGACTACTATGTTTGAAATTTGAACTACTTTGTTTATTTCCTTGTTCCCATCCTTGTCCATATATCATGATATTGAATATTTGAGCAGACGAAGGTGAGGTGTGGGTTTCTTAGTGTCAAATAAGAGGATAATACCCCATGAACCCTCCCTTGTTTTGCATCATTTTCTGTCACAGTTAATATCAAGATTTAACACATAAAAAGATCCTTTTCCATGACATAGAGGTAATCCTGTAATCCTTCGAGGTCTTGTTGTACCCAAAAAATATACCCTTATGTCCCGAAGGCTCCAACTTCATCCTCTTCTCCATAGGCACATGGATGTAGATTGGACAACTGAAGATCCTCAAATGTCTAATATCTGGCTTCACCCTTGAGAATTCCTCCTCTAGATTCTTTTCCCCCAATGTCTCGTGAGAATTCTTGTTCTGCACATACACAATTGTGTTACATGCCTCTTCCCAAATAAAAATAGGCAACTCTCGGTCATGTATCATAGCCCTAGAATAATCGATGATGGATTGGTTGTTTCTCTCAACAACCTCATTTTTTTGATGGTTGTATGAGAGTCTTACCTCCCTCTTGATCCCTGCCTCCTTGCAAAAATTTTGGAATTCATTGGAGGTGTACTTTCCCATATTATTTGATCTCGAGACTTTGATATTATTCCTTGTCTAGTTCTCCACATGAGCTCTAAACTCCTGAAATCAAATAAATACCTTGTCCTTGGTCTTAATAAAGATCCAAGTTTTCCTGAAAAATTCATCAATGAACATCACATAGTAGGGAAATCCCTACACTGATGCTATTGACATCGACCCACTCACATATGAATGGACAATATCTAAGATCCCCTTGGACCTACTCTCATTTCTTGGAAAATAATCCTTGGTGTTCTTTCTAGGTGTACACCCTTTGCACACTTTGTGCTACTCAATACTGAACTCTAGAAGATCTGTAACAATCCCTCTCAAAATAAAAAATGCCCTGTAGTGTAGGTTTCAAAACCGCTCATGCCATAGCTCACATAGGCTATCATTGTTGTGTACCAAATCCTAAACATGCTTTCCCTATAACATGTATAAAGTTCCCTCTCTAACCCCATCGACCACTATTGTGTCTGGGATAGCTTTCTTTGGACGTATGAGTACGTTCCCTCTCTGAAAAGTAATGGAAAAACCCTTGTCCTCCATAGCTAAGACTGAGAGAAAATTCTTCTTTAGTCTCGGTACATAATGCATATCCCGAGAATCCAATGAAATTTCTGACTCAAGCTAGAACATAATTGTTCCCTCTCCCTTCACTACATACTTGGAATCATCAGGAATATCCACATGAGCATTTGAGTCCCTCTCCGCCAGACTGCTAAATAGTTCTTTTGATTCTATCATATGAAAAGATGCATCACTTTCCAAGAACCACACGCTCATGTTAGTTGTGCTGGTAGAAAGGCAAGAAACTGGTGAGAAATCCTTCTCAAACTTTGTTGTGAACTCATCTAGCTATGTCTCTATTGATGTTGTTGTTTGTGTCTTTCTTTTTCACTTCTTCTTCCCCGGACACTGACACGCATAATCTCCATTCTTATGACATGAGAAGCACTTTATTTTACTCAAGTCCTTTTTCTTCCTTGACTTTGATGATCCTCCATTATTGTTACCCTTATTGATGAAACTCTTTCCCTTTCCCTTCTTTGTCTTACTAACAAGATCCAATTTCTCATCACTATTTCCTTGCTTGTTTCTCTTAGACTCCTCTTGAGTCTCTTCTTGGATGAAATCATCCCAAAGTCTTTTCCGATTTGGAAGATGTTCTCGAGAACAAACTCCCTTGAAAAACGGTTCCCATGACTTGGGAAGACCAAATTGAATGCCACATTCATGAGCTATACATCCTCCATTTTCTCCCCTATAGGGTTTCAAGTTGATCACATACCTGAGTGATCCTCATGAAATACCTGGTAACATTGTTAGATATAGACATATGCACATATCTGAGTTTATTTCTTAATACCATGTTTCTATTCATGTTAGTGCTATGCAATAATCCTACCAGGGCATCAAGCATCTCCTTGGTCGTCTTCTTCTCAGATAGGTGAAGGATTATATGATCCTTCACTGAATCCAATATTACCCTCTCTTCTTTGATCTCCTTCTTCTCCTGAGCTGCCAAAGTTGACAGATATGTTGGTGGAACAAGTAATTTTTCCACTAACTCTCAAAGCTCATACTCCTTTAACACCAAAGTTACTATTGCTTTCCAAGATAATAAGTTGGATGTTCCATCTAATATGGCTTGAATTATCAGACTTATTGATCCCATCCCTTAGACCTGATAAACTACCCTGGAAATAACATGTTGCTAAAATTGCCCCTATATTGACCTATACAAACCTGTACACACTTTTCACCACTGAAACTTGTGTATGTATGTGATTGTGCTTACTACAACCCATGTATACACAACTGTCTCCAAATAAACATGCATGTTCCTTATGCAACCTATGTACAACTGTGTATGACAGCAAAACCCTGGTCATGCCTCAGTATGACCATTTCCCTGAAATTCTTCCTTTGATTTCTTCCTGCTAGTTATGGATTTGCTAGGTTCTCTTGCAGATATGATATATCCGCTATCAATTGTTATGGACATGAGATCTGGCTTCCTCTCAGAGCATGTTCTTTGATACCACGTTGAAATCCTTACTCCAACACCTAGGTATCTTGGTATCTAGTGATTTCCTTACTAGAAATCAAGTTAGCAACTCATAAAAAAAAGAACACTAATGGAATATTAAACCCAAATAAAGATAGCATAAGAAATACTGGAAACCAAATCATGCACACATAAACACCAATATTTTTGGGTAGATAACCTTGGAAAAAACATTGGAGGGAAAACCAGTACTGAGATGATTTTCTATGATAAAATCAGGGTTCCCGTAACAGGGATAATGGCCCACTGAGAGAAATACAACTGTAGAAAAAATTGACAAAGTATTATTTGTTGTACGACCCATATTTTAAACAATTTTTGAGGTGCACATGCCTTTCCTTAAGTAAACCAACGTATATGTGTCTATCTCCATTGAAACTCGGGTACACGTCCTCAAGAACTATACGAAAAACTGTGTACGGCTTGACTCTTTCCCACAACTTCGCTCTGTAGAAACCCACTTGTGGTTGTCTATGTTCTCTCTTCTCCTCGACCTGATCTCTAGATGGAAATATTTCTCCACCTATTCAAGATCTCCTTGAATCACAGTCCTTCGTGGTCCAACTGTGTCTCACACACAAGTGTGTCAAGTATTAAGTTTCTTCCACCTTCACCCTAGCCTTGCTTTTATAATCTTGAATTATGACCTACCCCTAATCTCCAAAGTGATTGCCGATTAATATTACTTCTCACCTCACTTGAGATCAATGGCTAAGATTAAATGTTATTTACTTTTAGCATTTTCTTAAATAACTCAACTAATTAATAAAAAAAAAATCTTTAATAATTTATTTAATTAAAGTCTCAAGGTAGAAGGTTTTGGATGACTTCCACATGTCTAGACACTTATACATGTGCAAAAATACCTGTTCGATGCTACCAAACATAAACAACAAAATATTGGGTCTATTTTTATACATTGCATCATCCATTTGTCCAACAAGTGTATCCAACATAAAGTGATTTTTCTTTATTTATGGGCATGATCAATGTCTATGAATGCATGAACCCTATTCTTTGATGTCAATTCAATTGTGTCCTAGATTCTTTTTCAACCCCATTGTCTTTTAACATTTCCCTTACCTTTCTTACATTCTCCCACTTTCCAATGACAACAAAGATGTTTTCAAGCAACATATAAATTCCAACATTTCAGGGTCTAGCGCAAGAAGATTTTTCAATATATGTTCTGCCAACTCTATGTTGCAATGAGATTTGTAGGCAATGAGTGAATCTTTTCATACCTCACTATAAGGTTCCTTTAAATTGACTTGTAAAAATTTTATGAATGTTTTTTCACCAATGTTATTATTAGTAAGAATAATTTGATTTTGTTGTAACATTTTCTCATTCAGAATATGCTATCCCAATTTTACTTCATCTTTATTTCTCAAACCTTAATCAAAATACTATGGAGTACTTGAGTTTACTTTACATATATTTTTCCCCTTCCTAGAGTTTTCAGTGTCTACCTAACCTAATATATAACTGAAATTGGACCCATACTTATAGTAAATTATAGATGTTATATATAAAACATAATCATACTCATTTTATACTCAAATAAAGACGATAACTTCATATATATATATTTTTTGTAAGTAAGAGGTTTTATATATAAAGGGCCTTCAAAAAACCAGACTAGAGGTACAAAAACATGATACTAACCATACTGGAGTTACTGAACTACCCCAATAGAGGGGAAACCAGTTCAGCCAGCCGGGTAAGTCTAACATTGATAGTCTTACAGTCTTATAGAATAGAACTAAGCTGAATGGAATGCAACTAAAAGAAGAGACTATTAAAAAGTAAAGAACCCCTGTGGGATCAAACACTTGGCAAATAACCTGGCCAGGTGGCAAGAACAGCCTCGTACCAAGGCTCCTCTTCGACGAGTGTCCCTTTGCTTTCCAACTGCATGTCAGTGTCCACGTTGCTTTCGTCCCTGTTGGCGACTGGAAAGGTGTCCTGTAGCACATGCTGTTTTGTAGCCTTCTTCACATTCATGTCCTCATGCTTGACCTGCTCCACAACGATCTCCGCGGAACGCTGCGTCTGGGCATTTCCTTCGCTGGTCTCTGCATGGGGTTCCTCTGCTGAAGCCGCGCCTACTGGGTTGGAGGGGAAAGCATCTTGGAAGGAAGAAAGAATCTGAAGGAGGGTCGAGATCTTTCCATCCGTGATCTGTAGTCGGAATTGGAGGTCCTCCATCCCTTGATGGAGTTAGAAGACCAGATCATAGAAAATAGTTAAACTTTCTTTCAGCTGCGAGTCAAGGATGGAGTCGGAAGATGGGTTCACGTTATTTCGGGCCCTTTAAATAGGAGGTGGCACCCCCATGGGAAGCCTTGATGAGCCAGCTACTGGTGCATGGGGAGGCTCGAAAGTTCTGGAATTTGAGGGGACGACAAGGTATTGTGAAGAAGAGCCCAACGAACTGTCAATAATGGCTAAGCATTCAAACCGAGAGACAAGCGAGGTGGAGGAGGCGAGAGGTGCTAGCTCGGACTGTAGAGGTGGCGAGGAGATCGTGGAGGGTGAACCAGGGGAAGAGACAGAGGCCCAAGGTAGGGGAGGATGCCATGGAGAGCCTCTTCGTGACCGTTCTCTTTGACGCGACATAAGTTTCATTGTTTGAAAGCAGAAAAAGACTAAGTGCTCTAGGCAAATGCAGAGAGCCTGGAGATGGGCAGGGGCTGTGAGCACCATGAAAGTCCAGTCTGAACCAGGCCAGGGTAGCGGAGGGAAGTGCGAGTCGGTCCGTGAGCGAGGATGAGAAGCAAATACAGACGTAAAAGCCATAGAAAAGTTTGAAATGGGGATGGGTGCACCAGAATTAAAGTCGCTGCAACAACGTAAAGTCGATTTAATGCAGGGTTGGGGTGGCGAGCATTGGCATGAGCTCATCACATGGCTCCCTGCTCGTTGGCCTACCTGTACTCGCTCCTTGCGCCATTTGGCCTGCACTAACACCCCATCCTGGGGATAACTTTATATTGTTAGTTTTGTTGTATTTAAAGTTATTTTCTCATTTATTTGTTTTCTTTAAATTTCTCATTATTATGTGTCCTTCATCTAGTTTTGGTGTATTTAGTGCTTCTTTAATTATTTTGGGTAAACTACTACATATTTAAGTGCTATTAAAAAAATAGTACATTGTATTGATGAAGCCACAAAATCTTATGCATTCAAAACCAAATTTAGTGAAATGTGATATTTTTGAAAAAGAATAATAAAATCATCAAAATTCAAGACTTCGATAGATTTGGTGCAAAGCTTTGATACTTATAGTGAACAAAATTTAAATTTCAAATTTATTTTTAAATAAAATCAATAATACTAAGTAACCATAAAATATGTGATATCAAATGTGTTATATATCTAAAGTTTGAAGTTAATATCAAGATTGCTAATAAAAATCATTAATAAGAAGTTGACATATTACAAATATTTTATCAATCTTAATATGGTCTATAAAAAACTATTTTTGGGATATTATATGAACTTAAAAAACAAAATGAACATCACTAATATTGGGATCATTAATGCTTATGATCTCCATAGTGAGCAACTTGAAAACACCATAGGATACAAAGGAGGTTGAGGATGGCCAGCTCTTTCGTTTAACATGCCCTCTCTTTAATAATTAAAACAAAATTTTACTGAGTTAATAATTTAATTATTATTTGGAGATAAGAGGTGGACGCAAAATATTGACTATTGGAATATCAGTTTTCGATGTTTTTTGTACCGTAGCATCGAGAATCTTCAAAACCAGTGTATCATGTCTCGCTCCACGCAAACCAGAGTTAATAAAGTTTGGGTTAAAAAGTATTCGAGTGGCAAGGATGTAGTAGCTCCTGCCTCTCCCAGTTCCAGTCTACTTGACGTAAAGGTCGAAGTTAGGGCCTCCTTTAAAGGCACAAATGATGATTCATCAATCGTCGAGCCGCCTTCTGGTAATATTTCTCTACTTCCTCCCATTCCTTTGCTTTCTTTTTCTCATTTGGAAGCTAAAGAGGTTCCCAATCCTTCCCCCTTGCCTGTAGTGTTCAATGTTTTGTTTCTTTTGCCAGTGTGCCTTGGGGAGGATTCTCCTCGGGTTTTGGGTTCTCCCCTTCCCCACTCCCTTTTGTTTCCCCTTCTTCTCTCTCGGATCCCCTTGAGGTTAGTTCTTTGTTGACCTCCCTCCCTTTGTCTCCTGTGGAATCTCCCACCTCTGGTCGCTCTCCCTCCTCAAAGTACCCTCCTCTCGAAGGTTTTCCTTCTAATGTGTTTCTCCCTCCCTCTACTCTTGTGCTCTCCAAGTCTTATTTCTCCTCAACATATTTCCTTAGATCGAAAGAAAAAAATATGGATGTTTCATCTTTGAAGGTGGGTAGCTTTGGATGTTCACCACCCAGACCCAGTCAGTCGCAAATCACATTTGGTGAAATCCCAATAGAAAGTGGTGAAAGACATTAAAACATACAAACAAAAGACAATTGAAATCCCTCAAGTGGGTTCCCCCATGAAATTCCTCTCCTTCAATGCAAGATGGGTAGGGGGAGCCCATAAAAAAATATCCCTCAAGTGTCTCATCATGATCCACAACCCTTCTGTCATCCTAATCCACGAAACTGTGGTGGATGGAGTTAAAGCTAGATCATTTTTTGAATCTTGGTTAAAGTCCTGGTCATTCTGCACTGTTGATGTAGATGGGCAGTCTGATGGACTTCTTACGGGATAGAGTTTCACTTTCAAAGCTTTGTCTAACTCATTCCACAATTTGGCCATTTCTGTATGGTTGGAAGACAAAATTTTAGGCATTAGTATAATCATCCTCAATATATATGGCCCTTATATTAATCAATTATCTTATTGGAACAAACTTTCAACAACAAAGGTCTCTAAACACCAGTTTACCTTGGTTGGAGGGGATCTGAATTTAAATTTGACAGTGCGGGAAACTTGGAGAGTAAACGCCCACCTGGACCCCCAAAGTAATTTTTTCATGTCATTTTTTTAATGACATAGTTTGGTGGATATGGAGACGGTGAAAATGGTCCCTACATGGGGAAATTTTCGTTCTAACAAGGAAACAATTTCAAAAAGACTGGACCATTTTTTGATTTATGAAAAGTTGCTTACTTTCCTGTTCCTCTTCAAGTCCCGGGTCTCTTTCGGTGGTCTCTTTGATCACCTTCTTGTGTTTTTACAGATGGCTATGGGTGGAGATAAGCCTCCTGCCCCACTGAAGCTCAATATCATATGGTTACACGAAGAAGATTTAAAGAAGGCTATCAAGGATTCCTGGATTCTCCTTTCTATGTCGTTGTGCAGGACATATATACAATAGATGGCAGGAAAAATCACATGCTCCAAGAAGGCGATGAAAAACTGGAGCAAACAATACAAGGATAATTTGCAGTCCACTTTAAAGGAGATAGAGTTGAGAATCAAGGATATTATACTTCATCACGAATCCAGTTTTTCAGAGGATGACATCTCTTTGCTTTGTGAACTTGAGGCTCATTGTCACTCCATTTTGGAAAAAGAGAAAACTACATGGTGCTTGAAGAGTCACGCGCTTTGGCAGAAGGAGGGGAACAATAACACTAAGTTATTTGATCACTATGCCAACTTTAGTAAGAATTTGAACTCTATCTGGGAGATCAAAGTGGATTCTGTTACAATGTTCGTTCCTTTAGGGACATAGTGGAAGAGGGAGTTTGTTTCTTCCATAATTTATACTGAGCAAAAAACAGGTTGTCCTATCCAGGATATTTTAGAAGTCTTATCAAAATATCCCCCAGTTTTCACTAGTGATATGAACAAGCTGCTGGAAGAGGAAGTGATACAAGTCAAAGTGTTGACAGTCCTCTCATCCATGTAGGAAGGGAAAATCCTGGGCACTGATGGGATTATAGTCAAGTTTTATATTGGTTTTTATGATCTCCTTAAGGATGATTTTCTTAAGGTAGTATGTGAATCCAAATCTTCAGGGAAGATTTTGGTGTCTATCAATTCTACCTTCCTTGCTCTCATACCAAAAGATCATGATGGGACATCTTATGATAATTTCAAGCCTATTGCCTGCTGCAATGTTATCTACAAGTTGGTGTTAAAGGTGATATCCATTAGGATTAAACTACTACAAAGTGAGGTTATATCCGAAGAACAATTTGGTTTTCTCTAGCAATTCCATGATGGGGTTTCTCTTGCTTAGGAGGCTCTTCACTCAATTCAAATGATGAAGCAGTTTGCGACCATTTTAAATATTGATCTTTCAAAATCTTATAACAGGGTCAATTGAATCTTTCTTCTCCTTTCTCTTCGGAAGATGAGTCTACACCTTCCCACGACAAATTGGATAACGAGGTGCGTAAAATCAATGTCTTTCGCGGTGCTTATCAATGGTTCTCCCTCAAGATTCTTTTAGGGTGCCCTCTATCCCCCTTTGTTTCCCTTGCGATCACGAAGGCCTTAAGAAGGCTCAAAAACAAGGCATGCCATTCTGGGAAGATCAAGGGTGTGAAGGTGACATACTTGTTAGAATCTTTATCCCACCTCCTTTCCATAGACGAAATTTATGTTTTGTTTAGAGGTCCTCTAGAAATTTCCTTGCTTTAAAAAGTATATTGGATTTATTCTGTTGAGATACAAGTACACAAATCAATTATCTTAAGTCTTGTGTCATTCCTCATTATCTTTTAGAGGTCTCTCTTAAAAGACTTGAATATTCTCTCCCCTTCCCGCGTAAGGAGTTGGAAGTTAGTTTTAAATATCCGAGGTTCTTCCTAAAGCCCGATGGGTATAAGACTGGTGATTGGAATTGGTTGTATAATAAATTTGGAGCTCATATTTCCTTTTGGGAAAATTGTTGTCTTTCTCAAGGAGGGAGATTAACTTTAGTAAAATCCATTTTGGAAAGCATATTGGTTTATTGGACTTCTATTGCGACGGTGCCCAAAGGATTCCTCACTAGGATAAAAAATCTCAGTTTTCATTTTCCGTGGCCTAGTGCGAAGATAGCAAGTGGCACTACATTGTTCAAATGGAGTAGGATATCTTTTCCCAAGAAGTTGGGCGTATGGGGCTTAAAAAATATCACTTATTTGCACTCTCATTGGCTACCAAAATCCTTTGGAGACTCACTCATAAATTTTCATTATGGGGCAATGTGTTGAAGTCTAAGTATCTAAAAGGAATGTGTATTGAGGAATGATATAGGTCCGTGATCAAATTAGATAGTGACTCGATTGTGTGGAAAGCACCAACAATGAATTTCCGTTTGGTGGGGTTGTGGACCGTTTGGAAAATCGACAATGGAAGAAAGGTGAGAATAGGATCAAATTCGTGGCTAGGTGCAGGAGACGCTTTTCTCCTTTCAGATTCCCTCAAACAAGCCCTCCACAATGTTGGAATTTTCTTCCTAGCGAATGCCCAAGCCCAAATCCCGCAACTTAGAGGGTGCTTAGGGTGCAAAAATAGTTTCGACCTTGGCCTATCCAGTCCTATGGAAACTTAATTGGTACACTATATGTTGAAATAATGTAACTGCGAAGAGCATTGTTATTATTATTGGATTAAATCCCCATTGCGGATTAATCATGTCATTATTA
>CBVK0100525040.1:0-10062 GCA_900067695.1 Picea abies
CTAGAATTTGTTGTGCGCCGTTGATCTGGGCGCGCAAATCTGGACCGCCCGATCTTGTTTGTTGTTTACCATGGGTGCATTGTCGCTCGAAACTTTGGACAAGTGGGTTTTACCCCTTCACTTTCATTATATCCCTCCTATACAAGAAATATTGCTAACAGAATCTGATGCATGCTTTCACCCTCTACTTTCCTCTGGAGTATTCTGTACTTGGAGTGCTAGATCTGGCGCCACGCATCCACCTTAAATCAATGACTTTCATCCACTTTTGGACTTCAGCCTTTGGACATCTCAAACTTCAAATCCTCCTTACTTCATTTCCTTTGGAACATTATATTTGGAGTTCCTGATCTGATGACATGTTTCCTCCTTCATATTGACAATGCCCAACTGCTTCGGTTGTTCGGGCTTCAATGATTTCAAACTCTTATCGATTGCGTTCTCCTAGAGTGTTTTCAACCAGAGTTGGTGATCGGCCACCACATGCCCTCTGGATATGACGGTCCATATTCTCTTCAAGTCTTCAGGTTTATTTCACTCAAGGAAAATGGATCTCTACCACATGTCCCTTTCAATATGATGGTTTAGATTCACTTCGGCTCTCCGGCTCTCTGGGCTTTGGGATTTTCAACTCTCAACTAAAACTCTCAAAGTGATTTCTCTAGAGTTAATGATCTGCTGACACATGTTATAACCCTAATTTTCCTTGGACATGCATACCTGGCATCAGGCCATCTCACTTGCCATTTTTTCCAAGCCACCATTGAACATCTCTTCTAAAAATCCATCATTTTGAATTCATACGTGCCCTGCACCACTGTCACCCACGTATATACACTAGCTAACCCACTACAACCCACGTATACTAACAAAAGCACAAAAAATAGAAACTTACAGACATAATACATATTTACAGGTAATTTCCTAAGCCATTTGACCACTCATAATCGGTCACTCAACTGGATAACTACCCTCTTCTAGCATATAAAAGAAGAGGTAGGGGTCCCATTTACATGGGGAGAAAGATAAGAGAAAAGAAACTTTTCCCTTTTTTGTATTCCTCTTTCCCCAATCTTTTCCAACCATTTTGTGAGGAGAAGCATATGTGGAAGCAGTTGGTGCATAGTTGAAGAGGAGCGCAGGACCAGATTCAAGGAACAGTGGTCAATATCACCATTGTAAGTTACTTTTGTGAGATTAATAAAAAGACTAACTTTTCCCATCCCGCCATATGAGGTGTTCAATATTCAGTTTTGATTATATTTTATTAGAACCTCTAACCCACTAGTTCATATATAAGATGCATGTTTGGAGTTCTTTGTTTGTCTATTTGTGAATGTAGGTTGGCTTTGGGAGGAGACTTGCAGTCAAGGAGAAACCGAACACAAAAGGATCGACACCAAATGTAGAGGTCAAGGTAGAGTAACTAGATCCTTTTTCCCTTGTGTTTATGTATGAATGTGGGCTCTATGTTGGGATGATGGTAAAAAGTAGGAGACTTTAGATGGTCATTTATGCATGCATTATAGAACCCTTAGTGCTAGTCCATAGGGGGTTTTCCCACCCACAACATAATTGGTGACTGTACTGGGGAAGATCACTAGGGTTTTGGGGATATGTTTTGGGTGTTTTAAATTGGTTTGATGACTTTTTTTCTGAGTTTCTGCAAGAGTCTAAGTTTGTAGGGATTCTGGTCTTCCATACCAGTACTCCCTGCTTTGATTGCTAGACTGTTTTTTCTTTTTCAGGAATTCACAAAGGTATACGCAGCCTATACAAGGCCTGAGCATGTATATACATGCCCTACCTTTGGATAGCATGCATACATATGCTGGCTATTGAAGGGTCAGTAACGTGCTTGGGTTCAGAAAATATTTTTTAAAGAAGAGGCTGTCATCCTCTCCCCTGTCAGAAGTCATACTTCTCAAGGGTTTTTTGATGCATTCCTGGTCTCTGTTTTTTTGGTCTATAGTTTAGGTATGACCTCATATTATCTTTGTTTTGTCAAATTTTCCTTGCATCTTCTTTATAAAAGTAAGTTTTTGTGTCTTTAAGGGATTCTAGTTTTCAATACCAGTTCTCCCTGCCTGTACTTGACTTCTTGTTTTTCATTTTTTGAGGAGTTACAGAGGTGCACATGGATGATAGTGGGCATGCACGTGTGCATAGACGCCCTGCCCTTGGACAACCCGCGTACATATGCTTGTTGTTTAAGTGTCAGTAGCCTGCTTGTTGAGAAATTATTTTTTAAAAGAGGTAACCATCCTCTTCCCTGTCAAGAGTCACACTTATCAGAGGTTTATCTTGATCTATCCCTAGTCTCTGTCATTGCACTCTATAGCCTAGGTTTGACTTCAGTGTAGTTTTATTTTTCTTCGAAAGATATCTTGTTTTTATTTATTAGGTTTTTGGATGAGATTGTGAGTCTGTTCTAATCTTCCTTCTTTGGTATTGTCAGTGACTCCCCATGGTATGTGGTGGACCATGAGTAATTTATTGGTCTTGTCTTGTCTTTATTTTTTTCTTTTTTGCTTCAGAAAAGAAGAAAAGAATACATTTTAAAATTTCTTGTTTTGGAAGCATAATAAAAAAAAATATAGATTCCACTTTCTTTGTTTGGTAAAGTAATTGGTTGTTGGCATTAATAACCAGGAAAAAGAAAATTTTCATAAGTTTTTGACAGTTTACTTAGGAAAATAAGTAGCTCATATTCGAGCAAAATCTTTCTTTGATTTTTCTGTTAAAAGATCTTAAAAAAAAAGTAGTTTGAAAAGTTGGTTAAAGAGTTTAAATGTGAAAATCTGAATTTGTGAAGAAAAAGTAGTTTGTTTTCAGTTTCAGTATATGCTCTTCTCTTTCATCTCTTAAACACATCATTGGTTTCATTTCCATTTCCTTTGACTTAAGACAAACATAAAAATTAACAATTAATTAAAATCAAGTAGACTTTATGTTTGTAGGGTCCATCAACTAGTCTAGGCTAGAGCCTTGATATAAGAATGGAGAGGAAACTCTTCAAGGTTGCAAACACAAACATTAGAGTCTGTGCTAGGGAGTGCTAAAAGGTCTAGTATCATGAAATTTATTTAGCACCCCCCTCTAACACAGGGGATAAACACGAGGTTGTGTGTGGAAAGGTAGCGTAGATAACCCTTCCAAAGACAGACCAAATGTAGTGGGGAACACTTATAGAGGGATTATCTTTGGATTTCATTGATCCCATTTTCGATAGATCTTTGTGGGTCTCGAATCCATTTGAGGTCCTCATTTTATTTCTAGAACACTTTCTTTCGATACCCTTCATAGGTTTTAGGCTTGATACCATACTCATTACGGTCCACTCGACTATCAGTTGTACCCGGCTAGTGACTGTTTGCGCGTTGGCAACCTAGTTACCTTTATTTTAGGGACTTACATAGGTGACTACAGGGGTATACCACAGTACTTGGGAAACACATCGGGCCACTCTTTGTAGAGTATACTCAAAGGGTTCTTCCATATTCGAGTTTCACTTGCACTGGTAAGTTTCTCTGGCATTGGTTGTTGTAATTGTTATTCCAACTAGCTAGTGACTACTTGTCTTATCTCATAGGAACTTTTTCTAGTGTGTGATGGTTTTTAAAAGATTATATAAATCCCTAGTGTGTGTTTGATCTTCTCACATAGTGTAGGATCAGGATCTCCGCTGGTCGCGAAGGCTTTTGGGCCTGCGCCGGTTGATCTCGAACCCCACCCCCACCCCCACCACCACCTCTAAGGAGAAAACTAGACCATCAAAGGTCTTTTGAGGTGGCCAGGTTACAAGAAACTATGGAAGACCTGTCTCCGAGAGAATAACATTCGATTCTGTAGGAACCAACCATATCATACCTTGGATCAAAAGCTCTTGGTCCATATGAACCTTCGATCAATGATCTATCAACGCCCATCATTGTATAGGTTTATTCTTTGAGCACATAGAAGTGTCACAAGAAGTGATGGAAGAAAATGTTGTGAATTTCTCATGAAATACTCATATTCCCTTTATGGATATCACTATAGGGGGTGTTCCACCGCCTAACCAAACATCACTAGTATGAGCGACTATGGTCTCGAATGCATCTACCTCAGGAAATGGTCTGATTCCGTCTATAGCGATGATCACTGCTCTGTTTACCCAGAGTGCAGCAAGCCCTCCATTCTCATACAGGATGCCTGACTTCAATACAAGCCTTGTACTTTCCTACTCCACTCTATAGAATTTAGGTCTCGGGCAAGGAGCTCCAACGCTCCTCTACAAGGATTTATGGGGGGAAGTTCAGCTCCCTATAACACTTTCCCTTATGGAGGGGGTCATATACCTCCTTCATCCCCTTCACTCAGTGGTTCTCACCAACACTCCGTTGGGCCAAAAATAAACCATAGTTCATTTTGAGCAGGTAGTCAAGGACTTCCTTCTTATAACATGCCAGTTGGTTTGACACTGTTCTCTTTGTTTGACGCATTTGGTAACAATGCTTTCCCGTCGGTTGCCTTCTTAGTTGGGGGAAACCTTGATTATGGACAAAAATATCCTATATAGGGTATTATTCCTGCACAGGGGGAAAACTTACGAATTCCTTCCTCATAAGGACCATGGAATCCATGGAAAGGATCAGTTCCCTTGTCAGGGATGCTGACCAGGGGAAACCCTTTCCATAGCCAATGGAACCCTAGGCAACTCTCAACACCTATGCTTGTTGGATTGACAGGGGGAAACCCTTCCCAAAATCCTTGGAATGTGATGCAAGCCCATCCCTTTTCGTCCTATTATGGGAGTCAGGTGATGATGTCACAAAAAGCATAGAATCCATACACTGGTCATGGCCATGGTTTTTATCAAAACCCTAGCCAACAACCTAACTTTTCCTGGCAACTTGGTGCCAACCAAAATCTAGGCTCCTTTTTCCATGGTTATAATCAACAACCCAAACTACTATTTTTGGCAACTTTTCACTTGCCAGATTTGACAAGGTTATTGAATGACCCTATCTATCATGATCTGCATTGGCCTCCTATGCCGACCAAGTTGCCTTTGAACATTCCAAAGTTCAAAGATAATCCTAATGAATATCCATGTGATCATGTGACTACTTTTCATCTTTGGTGCTCATCCAATTCATTGAAGGACGACTCGGTCCAGTTGCATTTTTTTCAACGCACTCATATAGGGAGTGTTGTGAAATGGTACATTGAGATCGACCACTTCATTTGGAGAATTGGCAATGGATTTATTAAACCATTTCCAATTACCTATGAGATACTATGTCAACACTGAATTGTTGTCCAACTTTGAGTAGGCAAAGGTAGACCATATCTCTGATCACATCCGAGAATGGAGATGCTGGAAGAGTTTGATAAAAGTGTCAATCCCACCATCATTCTTACTTGAGTGGTTCCTTAAGTATCCGCTACCCTAGTTATCCAAAGATATTGCAACATCAGGAGTGTTTTCCAAAGAAGATGAAATAATGAGAGCTCAACAGTTAGAGATGATTTACTCTTAGTTTGGTTTACTTTATGAAATTTTGTCAGATGCACCACGTGTTGGATTACTGAGAGGGGGGGTGAATCAGTAATCATGTAATTATAATCCTTTTTCTTCAAATGTTATATCAATGTATAATTATAATCCAATAATGAGTAGTAATAAATAAACAATCACACACATACACAGTACACCAGTGTTTTACGTGGAAACCCAAATTGAGAGAAAACCACAGAATGATTTTTGTTATATGTCTTGAAGAATTACATTCATTGGAAGCACCAACTTCCTTTGTTTTCCATATGCAACTGGAAGGAGGCTCCAACCCCCTATTTTCTCAGGCTACAACCTAAGGGAAGCTTTAACTCCCCAAATCTCTGGATACAACCAGAAGGAGGCTACAACCCCCAATGTTCTTCGGCTACAACAGGAAGGTGGCTACAACCACCTGTCCTTGCCTCATCCTGCCACCCTGAAGTAGAACTAGAATGATGGAAACAATGTCACATTATCATTATGAGATATACCACTGTAAACCTGTACCAATAAATCTGAACCATGCATCAACCTGTACCTCAACGTATAATTAACCTGTACCACAAACAAGTGCATAAACCATGCACCAACTTGTAATCAACATGTACCATAAACAAGTGCATCAACCATGCACCAACCTGTAATCAACATGTAACATAAACAAGTGCATCCAACCATGTACCAATTATGTGCCAATCATGTTCCAACTACTCATCAACTATGACTCATCAATATGTACCAACATCATCAATTACTTGTCTCAACCATGTACTCAACATGTACCTCAACCAAAATCCCTCATCAATTTCATCATCCAAATATGATTTGTATCTCTATAATAGACCTGGTGTATATGATCACATTCCTACAAACCTTCCTTAACTTTAAAAATGAGAGACTGGCATTTTTATCAAACTTTTCTTTAGTCTCACATGCCTAGTTTTGGATTAGTCAACAACCCTNNNACTTGAAGTAATCATAACTTTGAACCTGTAATGTATAAAGATATGAAACTAATACACAATTTTATTTAGTTTGTTTTATGAAATTCCTACAAGTGGCACTACTTGGAACCTCTCACAAAAGGAGTTATAGCAAAAATGGCATACCTTGCTGAATTTTGGCTTATTCTAGAGAGAAACAATGTAGAGCATGCCCCGCACAAAATATTTAATGAAATGATCTAAAACTATTACAAAGAATACTATAGAATCTACACTAACCAACACATTTTGTCTCACTGAATTTGAATATGTTATGAATAATTTATGACGTTTTTACCCGAAACACCTGATTTTGACTGAATAATTTATGACGTTTTTACCCGAAACACCTGATTTTGACTAGTTTCTAGACTAGCCACAAACCCTATTTTCCACAGAGTGTAACTTCCAAACTACAACGACCCACAAGCTGAATTGTTAACCATAGATACTTGAATATGTTTTCTCACTTTCATAGCAATTTCAGTATCTGAATCATTATATAAAGAACGTTATAGCAAAAATAGTGAGATGACCTAAAAATAACATACCTTAGAAAGCACCATCAAAAGAATTCATCCTTCCTTGCATTTTGGCCTTCTTTTCTTCACTTTCCTCAGAATTTTGGCTTAGATATCATTTGTATACCTCAGAAACCTATAGATATTCAATATTCTCAAGTTTGATTCAAATGAGAGAGTCTTTCCTCTTATTTATACTCTCCAAGTAGCTTCCTTAAAAACATCTTCTANNNNTAAAAACATCTTCTAGGTCACTTGGCCCCACTTTCCTTATTTTAGGGTTGGTTCCACTTCTAATTTCTCCATTAAAATTATTATTGAAATAATTTATTTTGTATTCAATTTGAATTATAATACACTCATCACTTCACTTATCATTTACCTTTTAAAATCTCTTAAACCACTTTGATTACTTTGACCTTTTGGNACTTTGACCTTTTGGGGCTTCTAGATGACATATGAGGGTCCTCCAACTTCGTAAGGCCATAAATCTCAAACCGTGAGGAGTTATGTGACGTTATACACACCACCATAAATGGAATGACATGTAATATCCATATAGAATAGTATTATATGAAAATATATCATAACTCATACCATTACCGATCGAACAAACTTGGGTCCATTACCCAAACTTGGGGTCTCCAACTTCTCATGGCCATAACTCTTTAGCCATAAGGAATTATGTGACGTTCCACTTACCACCATAAATGAGATTAAAATAAATATCAATCTAGGATATTTTCCCTGAAAAATTCACTTTCCTTCATCTCATTATTCCACAACTAAGCATGGTTTCTCTTACTCCACAAAGCATCTTCCCGTGAGGGCTTTCACCATAAAGGGACCACTTTGGAGTTCATCCATATTTACTTTTTATCAACCATGAAAAAACAATAATGAGTCATATTTACATAAAACACTATTAGGTCCATTACCCAAACCTTTGTGCTATGGGTCTTTCTTCAAGGGTTGACATCAATGACAACCAACGTTAATCAACAATCTCCCCCTTTGGCATTGATGGAAACACTCTGATGCAACACTGAAATCATATCACTCATGCTCCCCCTGAAACCATGCTTCTGTCCTCTGCATCTGATAAATATGATCCTCCTAGAACCATGCCTCTATGCTCTGCATATGATAAATCTCTCCCCCTTTGTCATCAATGGTAAAGGTATCTTTCCATCTAAGGCTTATCCCCCTAACAAAATGTCCTCTTATGGTGCTTCCTCGTGTACATATAAGACATATAAGATAAGCATTAAAAAAGAATTCATTTTTGGAGTAGAAATAACTCCAATCCTTTTGTGAAGATATTCAAAGGCTTCCCGTGAAAGTGGTTTTGTAAAGATGTCTGCCACTTTTTCTTTTGTGCCCACATACTCAACTCTGATGTTCTTTTCTGCAACCTGTTCCCATAGAAAGTGATACTTGATTGGAATGTGCTTAGTCTTCGAGTACATCACCGGGTTTTTTGAGATACCAATGTCACTTGTATTATCACAATATATTGGAATGGGCTCATCATACTCAACCTGTATATCTTTCAAAGTTTGTTTTATCCAAAGAACCTATGTACAACATGTTTCTGCTACAATATACTCTACCTCGGCTGTAGATAGAGATACTGATGATTGTTTCTTAGCCATGATACCAAAAAATCACCTAAGTAGAACGCTGCTCCACTAGTGCTTCGTCAGTCATCAATACAACCTACCCAATCTACATCTATGTAGGCCATAAGTGATAGATCTTTTCCTTTTGGATACTATAATCCAAACTCTTATGTTCCTTTGATATATGATTCCTCTTTACTGCTAATACATGTGATTCCTTTGGTGCTGCTTGAAATCTTGCCACCTATCCAACTGCCTGCATTACATCTGGTCTGGATGTTGTCACATATAGTAGGCTTCCAATCATTGACCTATATTGCCTCTGATCTGTAGACTTTGAGTCATCATCTTTGCTCAACTTACTACTAGTTTGCATGGGAGTGATAATTGGCTTGCAATCTTCCATTCCGAACCTCTTTAGCATTTCTATGATATACTTGGTTTGAGAAATAAAAATTCCTTGGTTTCTTTGACGTATTTGAAGTCCCAGAAAGAAGGATGGTTTTCCAAGTAATGACATTTCAAATTCACTCTGCATGTCTTTTGCAAATTTCTAGCTTAACTTGTCATCATCACTACGAAAATTAATATCATCAACATAAACTTCAATTAATAAAATATTACCTTGACTTGCCTTGATGTAGAGGTTATTGTCTGCACTTCCTTTTCTGAAACCTACCTGTTGCAGATACTTATCCAGTCTGGAGTACCATGCTCTAGGAGCCTGTTTTAGACCATACAAGGCCTTCTTTAATTTACACACATAGGCTGTGTTCTCTGACAACTAAAATCCTTCTGGTTGTTCAATGTAGACTTCTTCTTAAAGTTTCCCATTTAGAAAAGTTGATTTTACATCCATCTGATATACTCTAACATTTTTGGAGCATGCATAAGCTAAAAGCAAATGGACTGCTTCCATTCTGGAAACTAGGGCATATGTCTCTTCAAAGTCGATTCCTTCAATCTGTGCATATCCTTTACATACCAATCTATCTTTGTTCCTTGTAACCTATCCATCTTCATTCAATTTATTCCAAAAATCCATTTTGTGCCGATCACATTCTTATTCTTTGGTCTTGGAACCAATTCCCAAGTGCCATTTTTCTCTATTTGATCTAATTCTTCATCCATGGTGTTCGTGCTCTTTTCGTCAATGTGTGAGCAAAAAGTGAGCACTTACATGCCTAGTTGGGCTCTTCTAGTCATGACAGTTGTATGTAAAGAGGTTAGAAGTAAAACAATAGAACTATTAACAAGAATTAAACAAAAACTAAAAGGAAACATGAGCATAATAACAAAAATAAAAAAAACAAAAGAAAATGGACCAATATCACCAATGTATTGCTTGATCTGATTGATGAAATCCAAAGATACACAATGGAGAAAGAGGACTT
>CBVK0100525042.1:0-12507 GCA_900067695.1 Picea abies
CCATGTGTCAGCATCCCATTCCAGTGGACCCACCCCCAAAAAAACCTGCTTACCACCTCAGGGGGGGTCCGGAATACCGCTTTCCCAAAATTAAAACCACTTTTCTCATTTTTCACAATTTTTTGCCTGTTCAGCATGTGTTCGTCCGAGGCAGCTTCTGGGAAAAAAAAGATGGATTTTAAAAATCCGAGAGAGGTTTTTTCTCATCACGGGATGTGTAACAAAAACCTCTCTCATTTTTTTCAACGGTGCCACGAGAAGAGATAATCAAATCTGTCTTTCAGCCTATTTTTTCGCATTTTCAGTTTATCTGTTACAGTCTCGATCTTGCAGGAGCTGTTACGGCCAGCGGGAGGAAAATTTGGCGAAACTGAAGGAGATTTTTGTCCATCACACACCCATATACAATAACCTCCTTCAGGTTTTTTCCAGGTTTCATCATTGAAGAGAACCACACATCTGTTCAGACCCCTTTTTCGCAGAAAACCGGTCCAATTTTCATGGCGGACAGTTCCAGAATTTGTGGGTTTTGTGGCTATTTTTGGCCGAGGCAGTTAAAACCAACTCTAGAAATTTGTTGAGGATCTCCCCTATTTATTTAGAGATGATTTTTAATGTAAAGGTTTTTGATCAATCAGGGAACCATGACTAAGTTTTTATAAAGAAGCTCACAGAGCCAACTGTATTTTTTCATCAATTCAAATAATACAGTCGCAGCAGTTACAGGATTCTTGTGTCAAATTCATTGGTGAAGTTTTTCTCACTGTGATTTTTTTTTCCTCTGTTATCATATATGTTTGTCTTCTCCATTGTTTCAAAGAAATTTAGGATCAAGATTTGTGTAAAAACACCTTGTTCCCAGTTTGAAAGCAATGTCAATGTTTTCCACTAAAAGTTAAATGCAGAATTCTTTACTGCTCTGTCTTTAACTTGACCTCTTAACAATTTTTCCCCTCTGCAATACCCCAAGATTACGAAGAATTCAGTGATTTTCCTACGTTTCCCTGTAAGGCTGTCTGTAGGATTTGTTTTTTTTTATTAAATCTCATATTGTGACTCCATCGCCCATGGTTCTTTTTCTCTGCTCCTACCAATTAAAATGTCCAATCTCTGAACCCATTAACTAGCCTAATATTCTTTTCAAATAAAGCTATATCAGACAGAGAGATCCCTCTCTGAGTCTTGGAGGGATAGATCCAAGACTCGAAATGGTTTTGATGTTGCCTCTGTGACTGCCTCACAGCCTTGGGCAAATTACAGAGCGCTAACACCATCAATTCTCGATGTTCCAACAATGATAAAGTGTATTTATTTTAATTTTAAGAGTATAATTTATAAATTTATTTTTAATTTTATTAATATTTCTCCATGATTATATAGAAATTTAATTTTATTAATATTTCTCCATGATTATATAGATATGCCACATCCCAAAACTTCACAACCATATGAAATAAAAGAAGTGACAAGAATTTGAAACAAGGATTTCTTCTAATCCCGCATCCAAAGGTTCATTGATTTACAATTTTTTCAAGTCCATAATAATCCTTCAACCCTCCATTTATCTTTATCTTAATTTTATAGTTCTAGATGATCTTCTTATGAAGATCAATTCATAGATATTTGTATGAAGTCACTTTTTTTTAAAGTTAGTTGTCATTGATGTCAAACCTAGATTTCAACTCTAGAAGAAGTCAAAGTAATGGGTATATTTGAAGAAGTCTACAAAGTGGTCCCATTATGGTGTATCTCTAAGTATGGCCCTCACTGGAGGATGATTTGAATAAGTCTACAAGAAGCCCTAGAAATATGGCCAAGTGGTTTAGTTAAGAAGCCCCGACGGTGTGGTCATGGAGCTTGAAGTTGATTAAAGAAGAATACCATGAAAGAAATTGCAAATTCATGTAACATATCCATATATTGGCAGTCCTCATCCTTTTGTTTCCAATGGTAGGTGGTACATCACATGGTTCCTCACGGTTGGGGATATTTTCTCTCTTAAATATGAATCCCCAAAAGAAAATGAAGAAGCCCTAGATCTAAGGGAAAAAATCTGCAAGTGAGCCTCTTAAATGTCTTTCAAACAAGAAGTTACAAGTCTTCTCCATTGCAATGAATATTAAAATAAATATTGAGGATATTTTTGGTAAAGTCGGCCCCAATGGAATAATCATTAAAAATTAAATTGCATTTTATTTGGGTCAAGTCGTCCCTAAAAAGAGGGTGTCAAATCTAGTATAAATAAGGAACATAGGAGTTCACTTGTGACATCAACTCAAGTAATTTTTATCTGAGGTAACCAAGGAGATCTGAGGAAAATTTCATAGGGAATATGAAGTGAAGAAGAGATAAATTCCAAGGGAAGATGAAATCTTATGATGATGTGTTCTCAGATATGTTTTTTAACGGTCATCATACCATTTTTGCTATACCTCTTTTTCTAGAATGATTAAAATAGAGAAACTTGGTGGTTGTTGAGATACAATAGCGAAACAACATACCCGTGGTAAACATTTCAGCTTCTGGGTCATTATACTTTTGGAGATACACTTTGTGGAAGATATGGTGTTTGACTAATCTTATAACTAGTCTCAAACATGTCTTCCAGGTAAACCAGTCATAACTTCTTCATAGAGGATACAAATTATGTGAGACAAATTGCACTGTAAAGAGTAGAGTATATATTTCATTTTGTGTGATTTTTATTATCATATATCAAATTTTGAATGTGTGGCATGATGTACAAGCTCGCTCTCCAGAATAGGCTAGAATTCAGCAAGGTTTTCCATTTTCGCTAGAATGTCTTTTCAGGGATGATTCAAGGAGTGAAACTTGGGGGAATTTTAGAGAAGATATTTAAAAATATTGGGTACAAGTTTCATACCTTTACTCATTATAGCTACATAGTTATACTTGTTGTATTTTAGGGTTTGTGACTAATCCATAAACTAGTCCCAAACATGTATTTGAGATACACTTAAGAAGTGATGTTTTGGAACATATATTTGGCACATGGTTGAGGTATATATTGGAAACTTTCATACATGGTTTTAGGAATGTGTTGATATATTGTTTGAGGTATGTCTTGTATTTTTTGGTACATTTTTTAGGCATATATTTGGCAAATGTATAAGGAATATGGTTGGATGCACATATGATGTTGGCACATGCTTGAGGCATATATTTGGTACATGGTTTATGGATGTTATGGCTCATATATCTTGGAACATGACTTGATTCATATCTTTGGGATATCAGGTATATGTTTTGAGAGATGTTTTTGGTGATCTTGGCATATGATTTATGTGAGTGGATATGGTCTTGATGATGATGATGATGTTTCAGTATCAGTGATAGTTATAGTGACATGTTGATTCTAGCTTGATGATGATGATGTATCAGTATACATGACATTGAAAGTGATACAGTGAGTATAAGTGATAGTGACAGGTTGATCATCAGTGATAGTGACAGTGATAGATTGATTATCAGTGACAATTTCAGTGACATGTTGAGTCTACATTTATATTTTAGGGAGGTAGGGTGGTGCAAGGAAAGATATTAAATTCTCCTTCAACTAGGTTCATGTAAACTAGGGGGTTGAGAATCTTTCTAGTTGGAGCTAGATAATACATGCATTTGGAACTTCCTTCAGGTTGGATCTTGTAAATTAGGTGGTTAGAGCCTTCTTCCAGTTGAATCTAGAGAATTCAGGGAGTTGTATCTTACTTGAGGTTGGAGCCTATAAACAATGGGTTGGAGCCTCCTTCTAGTTGGTTCTAGAGAATCCGAAAGTTGGCTCTTCCTATGAATGTAATCTTTTGATATATATAAGAAATCATTCGGTGGTTTTCTCCCATTTGGGTTTCTAGGTAAAATTATGGTGCATTGTGTATTTGTTGTTATATGTTATGCATTGTTAAATGTCATTGTAAGTGATAAATTGATTGATACGTTGAATATTACATGTTATGATTAAAAGTGGTAAAAAGTGCTCAATACCAATTCACAACCCAAAATGTTCCTAAACTTGGAAACATTATCATACAACCTTATCACAACAACTTTCAAATCAAAGGGAAATTTTATCTCTTCTAATATATTATAGATACTAGTTCTAAGCATTGCATAAAATTCTCTTCTAAAGTTAGTGATGCAAAAAATCAATTATTTTTATTATTGCAACACTCCTCCATGATGATCCTAAGAAAAACAAGGTGGTCCACAATTAAGTGATAACTCATAAATCCACATTGGACTTTATCTCTTTTTCCATGTCTTTCTCACTAGATGTTGGTCTTCTTTTCCACAATCATTCCATATAACTTGTATAAAACAATGTGTTGACGGGAGAAATTGACCGCTTGTCAACTGGAGGAGTGAATCCGGTCTGGGGTTGTCTAAATAACCCAAACCGTTTGGATTAATCCACTCCGACAGGTTTAGCAGCTCCATTAGCTGATCTAAGTCCTACAAAAGTGAAAAACAAAACTAAAGAAACTAGCTAAATGACAAACAACTGCTGAAAACTATATAATTCTAATATATTCACAGTTTGCTAACTAATAGTAATCCCACTTACTAAATGTACAGTGTATCGATATGATTAAATTTCTATTATATGTACAGTATTCACAAAATGCAAGTTTTAATCGAAATCTGCAAAATCATATATGAATTGACTTATGACAGCGAAGCTAGTGTTTTTTTTTATTTTTGATAACTTTTATAAACAAGAAATGAAATGGAAACTACCTAGCTAAGAAATAAAAATAACAATTTGTACTGTGTATCTAAACTAGAGAAAATTTTTATATTAATTAAACTAATAGAATGCTATTAGCAAACTAACCTGTAATTGCATATCCATATGTGTCATGTGCGTAGCATCTACGTTCGTTGTTTGATGAGGCCAACCCACACTAGATTTTCCCAATGCTTCTCGTAAACGTGAAGCAATAACTCTTTGTATGCTAATGACAGAACAAGTAAGATATGTAGCAACAACAATTTATCATTTGACAAACGATCATATTAAGATAAATATGAGTATGACAATTTGTACATAATTGTTCATTGAATAAAGAAGATCAACCTTCTAATCATCAAATGTAAACAGATTAATTGTTGTATATAAATTGAGAGACATAAAATATGGACACTATTTAAATCCCATCACATCAACCTCTAACAAATTATGATATCTAAAGTAGTCAAAATTTGGTTACAAATCAAAATGAGCAAAACTTGAACAAAAATATGATATATTGAAGCTAAAGTTGTGAAAATATCCACTTTCATTCAAGTCTGATAATCACAATTCCATAGTTTCTGCTCCCAGGCAGCGATGGTCTTTGTTTACAAAATAATACATTTATAAAGGCCACAGGATCAAAACATTCCTTGTGGAAATTATCAAATTTGTTCCAAAAATCGTGGGAAATACAATCTCCCAAATTCCCATTCCTATCTAAAACCAGCAGCCTAATCTAAAACCATGTAAAGAAATAGAATGTTCAAGAATGCCACTAGTGATCCAATCTCCTTTAAAATTTGTATGTACCTGTAAATGCACAAGGATACATGATTTCAGATTGCATTTTAGTTGCAAAATCAAAAAATTCAAATTTCAATAACTAGCTACAAAATCTCACGATTTTGTAGCTAGTTATTATTATAAACAGAATAGTGTTGTATAATTCAATCATAACAGAATTAGATGTAATTTGATCAAAAAAATCTTATATGCTAATTCAAATTGAAACAAAATCATCCTAAAATTACTTTTGAAAAAACCATACCTTGGATTCAGAGATTTTAATCAAGCTATTTTTGAATTGACAATGGTAGTAGCTGCCTCTACATTTTTAAAGACAACAGAGCTTGTGGTCTTCTGCATTTTATCATTATCATGCAACCTGTTGTTTTCTTTAGTTAGCACATTCACTCGGTCCTCCAAGGACTTGATTTGAGATTGGAGAAAAGGGACATCGAGCCACGACTTACATTCATCGCACTGTGGTTGATCAGGCCGTGTATTTACAGGTGAGGAATTTCTTAATTGACCAGTAGGTTCTCTATCGAGTTTAATCCCAGGGAAGTTCGGGTCATCTCTAAGACATGGCGGGAGGTTCGTCACATAGTCATAGGGCTTAACTGAGCAAATTCCGTGTGAGTATGGATACTCTTCGGTAAGAAATCGTTCAATTTTTGAATCAGAATCTTCACTCAACAGAATTGGTTTTTGGTTTGTGTTTTCTTTAGGTTTATTACGAGCACATTGTGAAACCCAATGCGCAGCCTTTTTACCCTTGCAATTGATATCACTGTAGCTTTTACCCTTTTTCTTTGCATACCTTTTAACAGGCTTACCACCATCTTTTGGACATGAGTTACGCAGGGTGTCGGGTTGGGCATCATTCGGGTAGGTTGAGGGTTCAACAGAGGGAAAGAGCATAGGAGGGGGAACGATAGGCCCGACAAGGGTTTTTGTAACAACAGTTTTGTCAACTTGTCCTATTTTAGGACTGGAAAAACCATTCCTCAACAAGAAAGCGTCCCAACAATCGTCATTCAACTTCAACTAATGAATCACAATAATTTTAATTAAACAGTGGTGGAAGAGGCTGGAGTCAGATTTCTCCCTCTTGAAATGTTTAGCCATTTTATATAAACTCTGAAGGAGGAAATGTGGAATATTTAAGGGAAAATCTATGAAATTCATGAGCAACCGTAGGTGGTATAGGAAAACTAGACCATATCTACCCTTGCATGTAACAAAATACTTGATAATAGCCAATAAATCATTCCATCTAGACTTAAGAGCTATAACGGGCATACCTTTGTCGCAACTATTGATTTTCCTTGAGGTAAACAACAGTGGCTAGGGTACTTCGTCAACCTTTGAATTTTTAAACCATCTTTGTCCCTCGACTGGCAGATCAGTGGCTGAGCTAATGAAATTCTCATTCAACTCGATTTGGATGTCCCCAACTTTGACCTTGCACCCATCAAATGAAAGCACGAATTGTTGAGCAACTGCCAGGGTGAAACCCTCGAACTTCTCAATAAAAACCCGCCAACCATTCCTCTCTAGGTCCTCTTGGGCATTATCAAACAACAACAAAGTTTGGACACCATTGGGTTCGATTCGCACTACAGGAGACATAGGTAATAGCACAAAATCAACAGTATAATCGGTGAGAGGGTTAGATAGGGTAGACACAGAACCATTTTCCCAAAGCTTCCCCAATACAAAGCAAAGGCAACCCAAAATGCAAGACATGGCGTTAATGCTTATGCGTGCGAGGATGGTAGAGTAAATTGGAACCATGCAAGAATATCATGTTGGGATGTACAACCAATGGCACCTTGGTAAATTCAAATCACAACAGTGTATATCCAAAAGAATTTCAATCAACATGTCAAATGAATTATCACATAACCACGATTTGACCCAAAAATCAATATGTTCAATCAACCATTGCGTCGAAGTTTATGTAAATTGACACCATTTAACAATAATCAAAAGCATAAATGTTTATTGTTTTGATAAATATGTGACCAGTGGTGTGTTTGAGGTCAAAGAGTTATAACCACATGAACAAATAGGTTCATGATAAACCAAATGATCATTTGATGTCATCAACATGAATTCTAACAGTGGGTTTTCACGCTTCCAGTCATGAAAACGAAAACGAAAAGTAGGTATGCAAAAGCGAAGAATAATGATATCATTTAAACAGTTGTGATGATTAATGAGGGTTTAAAAACCTTGTGTAGGCAGCTTGTAAAGAAAAGATAGAGATTAATATGGCTGCCAACACAATGTTAATCACAACAATCATATAATTAGAGGGATTGTTTTTATCACCACTTTTAAAAATAGGAAAAATTAATATTTGTTTATACAGTTTAAGAAAACCTTGCTTGGATACTAAGTTGAAGAGAATATAATGAATAAGGATATGCCCTCTAATTTTTAGGATTTCTACTTGGTAGCTTCCAATGTACTTAGCTTTGCCTTTTGCAAGATACTTAACTCAAAATTCTATGTATTCTAAAGAAAAAACTTCTTCCTCTATAGAGAGGGTTTGAATGTCATCCATAAAATTAGTATATTTGTAAATCCTTTTAAGATAAAAATTGTTGTTTGTCAAAGGGATCATATAGTTTTATTTGGTTTTGCAATTTATAATTTGAATTTAGAAATTCTTAGGGTTTAGCATAGATAAATGTAAAATATTATCTTGTTTTCTATTTATATAGTATCGTTTTTATTTTAATTGGGGTTTTGTACCTATTGATCTTTGTTAGATTTTTCTCTTATAAAACTCTAGGTCCTGAAACAATATCGGTCTAGATATTTAAAACCTTCAACTCCATAAGGAATTTGTCCATGATTGTTTCAGACAATTTGATTTTAAGACTAGGGGAAATGGTGGGTTAGAATAAATAAAATATAATAATATAAGGTACTGCAGAGAATGAATCTTAAATCATATGGACATGGAATAATGTGTTGAGCAATTAAGAATTCAACTTTTCTAACACATATAACATATCCTTAAAATATCCATAAAACAATTACATCTTCAAATATCTAAATCCATTTAGGTACCCTCCACATATCATTAAACATATGAAGAAATGAGAAGAAGTGGTCATTTTTTAAGAGGAAATCACTTTAGTATCATAAAGATACAACACATAGTAACATTGAACATGTCATATAACTTGTTGCTTGATATTTTATTAATGGATATATGATACAAGAAGCCAAAAATGAGAGGTGTGGATTTTACAAGAGAACATGTGAAAAATGAGAAGAGATAGACTAAAAAATAATGTAGGGGATGAATCCCATGTATCTTGTATCCTTAATTCTCTGTTTGTTCCTTAGGATGGTGATCAAACAACTCTAGTTTTAAGAAACTCTTAAATTCCCCAAAGTGTCGACCCTAGAAATGAGCTCCTTATCTTTATTTATAGGCTCTTCATTTGTGATAAAATCATTCATTTAATGCAATAATGATTATTGAAAATGGATGTTGCTTGCTAGATTCATGATAACTATTTTGGTTTTCTAACTGATTTGTAACTGATTTTTTACCCGGTAAAAAAAACATTTTATCCCAAAAACTGACCTGTTGACATTAGTGTGGGGTGTGTTCTCTTTTTCCAACTGATCTTATGTCTGGATTATTCTGAATGACTCCATAATATGCCTATATACTTCACTAGACAAATATTACCTCTAGATAATAAAGGTTGTTGGCTAGCTGAAAATATGTCTAACTACTTCCTCTCAGCACCCACTACTCATTAATGCAAAGTACCATTGGCAATCTCTTCGAATCCTCTTTATCAAGCTTCTGTAGAGAGATGGTAAATTGATACAACTGCACATTAGGGTAGATTCTTGAATGTCCTTCGGTTCTCAAATATGTGCTAATGATACTAGAGAAGGACACTCTATCCTTCCCAAAATGAAGAACACACTCTCTCGACGTATGCAACCAAGATGGTTGATAGATATATTTGGAGTGGAGAGATTGAGTAGGTGGGTCATCATTAGTTACACTTGGCATCTGAATAACTCACCTTTAGAAGTCAAATTTCTCATATATTGGTTTTCCTTGATTTATTTGGCTTCCTCTTATAATAGCTTGACATATTCTTATGGATACAACTAATGGGGAGAAAATATTTTTCACACCTGAATTGATATGTTAATATTTGGGGCTTTCTTGGGTGTGTGTGTGTATGGGAAATGATTATTGTCCTTTGAAAGTTGTTGGTAATGATATGATGATTGGTGAAAGGATGTAGACATGATTCCCAATGTCTTTTTATGCATCATATCTTCTCCAAGTGATTTGGTAGGCCATTAGTGTATCCATCACCCGCTTGAAATATTCTTCTTTGTGCCTTTGTATGAACATGTGTCCCCTTCCCAATGGCTTGAATATTTTGACATTTTGGGTTGAGGCACAAATTTTTCAATGATATCATGCTGGCGTCATTATGGTCCCACAAACACATGGAAACTTCATATTGGTCCATGTAGGCACTGATGTGGATTTGAAGTTGGTCTGCATGTAGTTGAGTTTGATATCATGACCAAAATCCCTAGTGGGCCCCCTTTATACACGTGGAATCCTTGGAATGACTCTAGAAAGTGTCTTTTTAGCTTGCCAAGCTTTCCCTAATTCTATTGAGTATCCACAAGTGGAATTCTACATTGACTCCATGTGGCACTAAGCAAGAAAGAAGGTATATGTTGAGTGGGTGGATAGGTGGCTTGGAAAAATCATAATACTATTTTCATGACCCAATGATAGTGGTTCATCCCTCTATATTATTTTCAGGAAAAACCACTCACTCTTCAACATGTCGCTCCAAAAATCGATGTCGCACCCCATATGTGTGTTAACTCATGTGCACTTTCACAATGTGACATATACTTTCTACCATTGATTGGAATGGCTTGCAACCATTAGATAATCGCACCTCACACTTTCACTAGTGCTCAGTTTTTAAGCCTTGGTCGCTTGACATAACCATGTTTTAAAAAGGGCTTAAGTTCATTTGAAGCATGATTCGCCCATTCCTAAGCTCCTAATAAGCAGCCAGGTTCTTGAAACTTAGCCTTGGGCCCTTATGGATTGATTTTTCTAAGGTGATTGAATGTATTCTATCTCTTTTTAGACAAAGAGATATGTAGGTTTACCTTCTTAAAATTCAACCTCATAAACTAGATCAACCCTCGTATCAGTGACTGGATCAAATATGTTACTAACATTGGCTCCAACAAGTACAACATACCCCTATGATATGCTGAAAACTATAGACCAATTTTGTTCCTCTGTTGGGTTATGGAGTCTGCGTTAAAATAAGAGGCCCCTCACACACCTGAAACTTAATATGATAGGTGAAACAAAATTGCTCAACAACTTATAGTATTAGAACCCTATCTACTTTCTTGTGTAATTAATCGTGAATGAAGTAAAATTACAAATATATGAACAAGAATGGAAAATGATTTATTTATGTACAGGGTGAGAAAATATGCAACTTCATACAGGTTGTTGTCTTTAGTTGAAATGAATTGGAAAGGCCCAAGCCAAAGATTGTCAAACTTGCCATGTTTTCCATTTGCTTCTCTTCTGACATCCCACTTCATGACAAGATATCCTACCTTGAAGTTTCTTTCATTGGTCCTCTAGTTGAAAATTTCATTCATTATTGCTTGGTAGGATTGGAAATTTATATTAAACTGATATCTTTCCTATTTGACCTTAATCAGTTGATTAATCCTTCTTTGTATATAATCTGATTATGCATCTTCATGTTATATTAATATTATTGCCTTTGTATGAACATGTGTCCCCTTCCCAATGGCTTGATTATTTTGAAATTTTGGGTGGAGGCACAAATTTTTGAGTGATATCATGTTGGTGTCATTATGGTCCCACAAACACATGGAAACTTCATGTTGGTCCATGTAGGCACTGATGTGGATTTGAAGTTGGCCTGCATGTATTTGAGTTTGATATCATGACCAAAATCCCTAGTGGGCCCCCTTTATACACATGGAAACCTTGGAATGACTCTAACAAGTGCCTTGTTAGCTTGCCAAGATTTCCTTAATTCTATTGAGTATCCACAGGTGGAATTCTACATTGACTCCATGTGGCACTAAGCAAGAAAGAAGGTGTATGTTGAGTGGGTGGATAGGTGGCTTGGAAAAATCATAATACTATTTTCATGACCCAATGATAGTGGTTTATCCCTCTATATTCTTTTCAGGAAACACCACTCACTCTTCAACATGTCGCTCCCAAAATCGGTGTCGCACCCCATATGTGTGTTAACTCATGTTCACTTCCATAATGTGACATCTACTTTCTACCATTGATCAGAATGGCTTGCAACCGTTGGATGATCGTGCCCCACACTTTCACTAGTGCTGAGTTCTTAAGCCTTCATCGCTTGATATAACCATGTTTTAAAAAGGGCTTATGTTCATTTGAAGCATGATTGGCCCATTCTTAAGCTCCTGATAGGAAGCCAAGTTCTTGAAACTTAGCCTTGGGCCCTTATGGATTGATTTTTCTATTGATTTTTCTAAGGTGATTGAATGTATTCTATCTCTTTTTAGTCAAAGAGATATGTCGGTTTACCTTCTTAAAATTCAACCTCATAAACTAGATCAACCCTCGTATAAGTGACTGGATCAAATATGTTACTTCCAACAAGTACAACATACCCCTATGGTATGCTAAAAACTGTAGACCAAGTTCATTCCTATGTTGGGTTATGGAGGTTGCGTTAAAATAAGAGTCCCCTCACACACCTGAAAATTAATATGATAGGTGAAACAAAATTGCTCAACAACTTATAGTATTATAACCCTATCTACTTTCTTGTGTAATTAATGGTAAATGAAGTAAAATTACAAATATATGAACAAGAATGGAAAATTATTTATTTATGTATAGGGTG
>CBVK0100525045.1:0-13605 GCA_900067695.1 Picea abies
GCTCTTCCGATCTCACTTAAACAGAGTCGAATATGTATCAGTGAGAAAACAGAGCTAATGTATGCGTATGTATGTTTTCAAAATTTAAACAGAGTCGAATATGTATCAGTGAGCAAACAGAGCTAATATATGTTTTAAACAGAGTCGAATATGTATCAGTGAGCAAACAGAGCTAATATATGTGTATATATGTTTTCAAACTTTAAATAGAGTTGAATATGTATCAATGAGCAAACATAGCTAATATATGCGTATATATGTTTTCAAACTTTAAACAGAGTCAAATATGTATCAGTGAGAAAACAGACCTAATATATGCATATATATGTTTTCAAACCCTAAACAGAGTTGAATATGTATCAATGAACGAACAGAGCTATTATATGCATAAATATGTATCAATTTTTAGACAGAGTTGAATATGTATCAATGCGTGAACAGAGCTATTATATGCATGTGTATGTTCAAACTTAAAACTGAATCGAATATGTATCAATGAATGAACATAACCGATATATGCATATATTTCCATTCTGCAATTTAACTCAAAAAGAAAACATAATTCGTTTATATAGTCTAGAACGATGAAGCATAGGGGAGTGAACAGAATCCAGGGAGTGAGACTATTCCAAATGAGACGATTTAATCATGCTAGCATCATACTACAAGGTAGTGAATCAATGATTTCATCGATACATCATAAATGTTGAAACTTCCTACTTATTATGTGCACAAAAAGAATACAAGAATTTTAGGGCTGTGGCATTTCCATTTAGAATAACTAGCAAACAATTGTTTCGTATTTTATAGAAAGATTTTGCAAAGAAAAATTCAGATTAGTGCAATCAATTCGGAGGATACAATCCATCGAAAGTACAAAAAATTCTATAAAATGAAACGTAGAGTTTTTGGATTGTGAAACCTGCCTTCGAGTGATTTCTTTAGGGTAAAATCCAAATAGATAGTTTTCGATAACAAAAGACTACCCATACTGTCATCAACAAAATCTAGTAATGATGGCCATTATAACTATTAAATTTTTTTTTGAAAGACATTTAATGTACAAAACGTTGAAGATAAGCCCCTTTTCCAAAATAGTTATCACAGCAGAAACACTACGAACAAAATCGTGACTTCCATGCTTGATTTAAGAAGCGAGTTGAAAGCCATTTTTATGGAACCCGAGTACCTTTGTCACATTAAGCAGAGGTCGATACTTGCACTGAGGAGTGAACATCCCTGCATTCGGCCATCACAAGAAAGTGTTAACAAAGTATTAAACTGCAAATTATAAAATCGAATGTATAGTTTGAGATCCACAGTGATGTCGGACTACTTAACTTAAAACACCACGACCTCCAGAGGCCTTGCCTGGTATTGTAACGATACCCTGGCTGAGAGGAGATTGATGTCTGAAACTTCTGGTGGGTACCTCGTAACAAAACAAAGTCCCACCATTAATAAAAAGATACCCCTTTCGCAGAGAATTAAACAAATAATTAACAGAGGAAATAACACTGTGAATACAAGAAGTTCGATCTATTATATACAAAAACTCTGTACGAACAGAAATGAAGAACGTAAGGAATGACATCAAGCATGTGAACATTATACGTAAGAGATAAATTACCAGAAGGCCACCACTACTACAATTAAAATGCATCAAACACAGAGGAGGACAGTACGGTAGAATTTTTTTTTATCTCTCTACGATGTTTAAATAAACCCTTTCTGTGCTACATAGTTGTGACCTCCGAAGCAGTTACCAATCTCAGAGTGAAACAAAAGAACTGGAAGAATCCCATGGGACACAAATAGAGGGCGCAAAATAGGGCTTTAGGATCACAGTGGTATAGAGCAGGGACTCTCGGTAATAGCCTCTTCTACAGTCTACATTAGAATGACGGGAGAAATCGCGCAGACTCTGAACCTAACACAGGAAGTAAAGATTTTCTTAACACACACTATGAACCCTCTGTTTTCAAACTTAGGATACGATAGTTCCATAGAATATTACCAGGTAGACGGATGTCACTGCTGACTTCCCCAATGATGGCCGCAGAGGCGGTAACACTTCCATGTGTAACAATGCGTAATACAAAACCCTCCTCTTCGGAATCACCAGAGCAGGAATGAGACTGCCAAAACCCTAGAGGGACGAGTACCACCCTTAACCATCCGGGAAGTACAATCCATGTGATAGGGCTTGGTTGGCACATCAGGATTGGGAAGAATAGGAGGACGAGGCTTCAGTGCTAAGACCTAATTAATTCCAGGATAGAGTCTTAACTCTCCCTGACAGATTCACATGCCTCCCTTAAATGTCGAAGATACGAAGTTAAACAACAGTATAACCATGATTGTCCAGTGTTAATAATCGATTGTTATACCTTGTCTTTGAAGTGCTCCTTCCTTTACACCAATAGGACAAGGAAGGGTAGTTAGTTAGTTACGCAGTGATTGATGCAGGACGAGTTGAGGTTCAGTTCGTTCTGGTGGAGCCACAAATCATATCATAACTAAAACGAAAACCATCAGAGGAAACACATTATTATCCACTCTTAAATCACCTTTAATAACAGTAGCCCATTCCTGGTACGTACTTGGATTTTCTAATGTCTGCATAGCTAGGTAGGAGTACAAGCAATTAATATCAGAGTTATATAAATTTGTGTGCAAAGTCCAATTCATCCTGACTCCTTTAATTAGGGAAAATGGAAATTCAAATCCTAGCGTATGGGTGAATACCCCTAAGTTTTAATATCTATATAGTAAGATATAGTAGTCAGAAAAATGCCTATTTTTCGTTGGAACCTCTCTTATGGGTTAAATTAATATGACTAAGGGTCACTCCAAGCCAAAAGGGAAATGTAGGTGCCCATCTTACGAGATGATAAACTTCGATTAATTAGAGGATAATGTACCAAGAATTTTATTTTTTTATGATAAATTAGAGGTTCATTACATATGGTATCAGAGTGAAAGTTACAACATTGGGCCTGAACAGGACCACTGTAGTGCTTAGTATATGTTTTGTCTTAGATAAAAACTAATAAATTGTGTGTTTACAAACAGAAAACTTTCTCTGTTTTGGTGAATAAGTATGGAAGCTTGAGACAATGTAGAAAATGGGATGGAAGAAAATCCACAACAAAGACCTCCTAGGGATACAAGGCAGAATAGCGACGGAAGCTCACCCACAGAAGTGTTGGAAATAATGAGGAACCTGATTATTGAGCTACAGATCTTTAAGGCCGACAATGAAAAATTGAAGAAGGCACAACAAGAACAACATGAGATAAATGAAGTCCTCTTACGCAGTATAGTGACCAAGAAAATCCCAAAAGACAATAATAACGATGAAGAAGTCAGCAAGAGAGCCTCCAAGAACTCGGGGCTAGAAACAAGAAAAGGAGACAATTCTTCTGAAGGAACAACTCCAGCTGAGGATGGAACTAAAACTGACAGAAAAAGAAAACAAGTAGACCACCTTGAAGGAGAATTTAAAAAAATTAAACCTGCAATCTTTGATGGGGAATCCAGGACAAGAGAAGACGCAGAGGCATGGCTATTAGACATCAAAAAGTATTTCCAAATCTACAACTATTCCAGCAACATGAACGTCAGGATGGCCATCTACAATCTAAAAGGGAAGGCCAGTATTTGGTGGCAAGATCTGAAATTGGCCAAGGGCCTAAAGGAGAAACAGTTGGAATGGTCTGACTTTAAGAAGTATTTCAAGAAACAATACCTTTCTGAAAATTATTATGAAAGGAAGACGAAGGAATTTTACGAGTTACGACTCGGACAAATGATGATGGAGGACATTATAAATAAATTTTTGGATCTAGTAAGGTTCGTACCATACATCCAGGAAGATAAAGTAAAAATTTAGTGATTTCTAAGCTGTCTACCACAGTCCTACAAGGAAAAAATTGAGTTTGACAACCCCAAATCCTTAAGTGAAGTATTAAGAAAAGCGCAGATGTGCTACGACCAGTATAAACAGCAGACATAATTTCCCAAAGCCTGGAAGGACAAGAAACAAGATTGAATGAACCAGTGGAAGAAGGGGTACTAGCCAGCTCCTTATCGAAATACAGTGAAGATTTTTCCGAGAAAGGACTTTCACTCAAAGCCTCCGAATAATCAAGGCAGCAGAAAACCGGTAAACCTGGGAGTGAAGAGGTTTAGGGATAGCTCCTGCGAGCCATTAAAGTGTTGGGAATGTGGAGAGACTCATCTCAGGAGGAACTACCCACGTTTGAGTTCAACAAACAAAATTGTTGTTCATAACCTGCAAGAAGCCTCGACAGTGGGAGACGTGGGCAGGAGCCTACATTGGATAAATGTAGCCATCGATGGACGACAAGCTGACCACCAGTCCTCAGTGGTAGAAGTCGAAGGTAAAATCCATGACACTCGAATTTCTATTTTAATTGACCTCGGAGAAACATTAAGTTATATTACTCTAAATGTAGTAGAGTCACATAAGCTTAAGAGACTGAAGCATGCAAAATCATGGCTTGTGAAACTAGCGACAGGTACAAAAAGGAAAGTAATTGACTATAGTTCATATTTTGAGTTCAGCCTAGATGGTCAAATTATAAGGATCAATCTGAACATCCTACCACTAGGATCTTACGATATGATTATTGGGATGGACTGGTTGGAACGACACAAAGCAATATTAAATTGTTATACAAAGATACTTAGCTATAAATATGATTCTGGCACCACCAGGATAGCCCAAGGTATACCAAAATCGGTATCATTAAGACAAATTTCAGCGATGCAACTAAATAAATGTGTGAGAAAAGGCTATCAAGTTTATGTCGTCCAAATGACGAGTCTAGCAGAAAAGAAGGACAAGCCAAAGTTGGAAGACTTTGTTGTCCTACATGCTTTCAGAGACATGTTTGTGGATGAGATACCATAATTACCCCCTAGAAGGGAAATAGACTTCTCCATAGATCTGTTACCTGGTTCTACCCCTATCTCAAAGGTGCATTACCATATGAGTCTACCAGAACTGACAGAATTAAAAATACAATTACGAGAATTGTTGGACAAAGAGTATATCAGACCAAGTGTCTCACCTTGGGGAGCACCAATTCTCTTTGTGAAAAAGAAGGATGGTACTTTAAGATTGTGTATCGATTATAGACAACTGAACAAAATGACTATTAAGAATAAATACCCCTTGCCAAGGATAAATGATCTATTCGATCAAGTAGGGGGGGACAAGATCTTTTCGAAATTGGATTTACGATCCGGTTATCATCAAGTTCGGATAAAAGATGAGGATATAAACAAAAAAACATTTTGGACAAGATATGGACACTATGAGTTTGTAGTCATACCTTTCAGACTCACTAACACCCCAACCATGTTTATGTGCCTAATGAACAGTATTTTCAGTGAGTACTTGGACAAGTTCGTGGTAGTATTCATCGACGATATCTTGGTCTATTCAAAGACAGAGGAGGAACATGAGGAACACTTAATAATAGTTCTGCAAATGTTAAGGAAGCACAAACTGTACATCAATTTCGACAAGTGTGACTTCTATCAGAAATAAATACAATACCTTGGGCATGTAATTTCAGCAGAGGGCATTGTCGTAGACCTGGAAAAGATGAAAGCCATTATGGAATGGCCAGTACCTAAAGATGTAGCAGATATACGGTCGTTCATGGGAATCATCAGATACTATCGCAGGTTTATAGAAGGGTATTCCAAGATAGCCTACCCTATCACATCATTACAAAAGAAAGGAACCAAGTTTAACTGGTCAAAGAAATGTCAAGACAACTTCAGTAAACTAAAGGAATTATTGACAATGACACCCATATTGAAAGTAGTAGACCCAGATAAAGACTTCATCATATGTGTCGATGCAAGTAAACAGAGGCTAGGTGGTGTCCTAACTCAGGAAGGACATGTTATTTGTTATGAGTCCCAGAATTTAAAAGAACACAAGAGAAATTACGTCACTCGTGACTTAGAATTGGCAGCAATAATGCACACCTTAAAGATGTGGCGACACTACATAAGAAGATTCTTATGATTAACGGACAAGAGTGGGGTAAAATATCTGTTTAACCAACCAGATCTTAACACAAGGAAATCAAGGTGGTTATCTTTCTTAAGAGAATTCGACTTCGAGGTTAGACATATCAAGGGCAAGGAAAACAAAGTAGCAGACGCCTTAAGTAGAAGAATCCATGGGTTATTTGAGATGAATATCAGCAGAGCAGAAAGTGAACTGGAAGAAAGAATAAGGACAACAGGTATTGATGACGAAAACTATACTAAAATGATGGAAGAATTACCAAACAATATCGCGAACTCAGATACACCAAATCTAAGTATCGACGAGAAGGGAGTGCTATGATTTAAAAACAGACTTTACATACCAGATTCACCAGGGTTAAAATTAACAATCTTGGACAAAGTGCATAAGAAGCCATATTATGGCCACCCAGGTTACCAGAAAACAATAACATCACTTAGGAAATTATTTTATTGGCCTAATATGAAGGGCGAAATAGTGGAATACTTAGCTAGGTGCCAAGATTGTCAGCAGGTTAAGGCCGAGCACCAACATCCAGCCAACCTCTTACAGCCATTACCAGTACCAGAATGGAAATGGGAGACTATATCGCTCAAGTTTATAACAGGTTTGCCTAAAACTCAGAAACAAAATGACTATCATGGTTGTAATCGATAAACTCAGTAAGTCTGCACACTTTATTCCTGTAAAGTCTACTTTTAAAGATATAAACATTGTTGAAATATTCATGAAAGAAATCTTTAAACTGCATGGTATTCCTAAAATGGTGATTTCAGATAGAGACGTAAAATTCACATCCGCCTTTTGGAAGGAATTGTTTGCAGGGCTCAATACCAACTTAAATTTCAGTACAAGTTATCAACCACAAACGGATGGACAGACTGAAAGGACAAACCAAATCATAGAGGATATGCTCTGCATGTACGTAAGAACAAAACCAAACAAGTGGGAGGACTATATACACTTGGTAGAATTTGTGTATAACAATGGGTACCAAACTTCGGCAAAGTTGAGCCCTTTCGAAGTATTATAAGGTAGGAAGTGTATGACACCAATTAGTTGGGATAACCCGGCTGACAGACTCATGGTTGGACCAGAGATGCTCCAAGAAATGGAGAAAATGGTAAGAAAGGTACAACTCAACTTGAAGGAATCCCAGGACAAACAGAAGAGCTATGAAGATCTGAAAAGAAGACACTTAGAGTTTCAAGCAAGATACCATGTATATTTGAAGGTCAAATCCCAAAAAATCTCATTGAAGCTAGGAAACTGTGCCAAACTGGCACCCAGATTTTGTGGGCCCTTCGAGATACTAGCTCGAATTCGACCTGTAGCATATCAACTTGCACTGCCAGTGAATCTAAGAATTCATAATGTATTTCATGTTTCTTTATTAAAAAAATATGTTCACGACCCTACTCATATGATTGATTGGAACTTGGTATAGGTGGAACCCAAAGGCGAATTACAGGTGGAACCCCTACGCATTCTGGACCGAAGAGAAATAGCACTTTGGAACAGAGTCGCCGCTCAGGTAAAGGTGCAATGGAAGCACTTTAATCCTGAGGAGGCCACTTGGGAATTGGAGGGAGATTTGCAGAAATCTCATCCATTCTTGTTCCAAGAAAGGAACGAACACTGAGGATAGTGTTTTATTGAAAGGGGAAAGGATGTGACATCCCCCAAAATAAAATATTTTGGAAATTTAGATTTCTGGGAAATTATTTCGTTTTTGGAAAAATTTTCCATTTATGGAAATTCTGAATTTCAAATTTGTTAATTGTAATCAATTATTATGATTGTTGGGCAGAACTCTGATTTGACCCAACTAACTATTTGACAATACACTTGTTTAAAAGCAGAATATTTTTATATTAATTGTAGAAAAACAAATGGAACAGTGATCTTAAAAAAGAGTTGACCATGACTCCATGAGTGAGGAACATGTTGGAACTACCCCTGGGATGAATTTTACAAGTGGAAAATTAGTGATTTGGCCATTGGCAACCCCTGAAAATCAGGGATTTAGGAAGCTGCGAAAATTCCAAGGAAGGGAAAAGACCTAGGCAAGTTACAAATAAGCATATGTGAGGAGGCAGGACGCTACTAAGTTTGTTGGGGAAAGAGTCTATTTTTTTTCTTTTCACTTGCTGTTATGAACACTAGAAGGGTGTGAGGAAAAACGAAAAGTGACTTGATTGAAGGACAATACTGTAGAGGGATTTCGAAGTTCACCCTTATGGACTCATGGTCAGGCTAGGGGGTGAATCGGGCAAGTAATTGTGGCTGCTCGGTTCTACGGTTGGGAGGAATGTGGTTGTTCCCTTTGTTTTCTTCGCAAGTTTAGTTCAAATATGTTACTCTAAAACTCTGTCTGTATGAATGAATTTTTATTAGATATACTGTACATGTTATAGTTATACAGAAAAGAGTTCTAGTGTCTGTTGTTTTTAATGATCGTATAACTGTTGTAAGTCTTTTCCTATACCTAAATATTTTGTATTCTACCTCTGTTGGACGAGTTGTTTATTGCTATAGTGTGATCCTTGATGATGGAATGCATGCAATAACCTAGACAATGGTTGTTCAAAATTCAGTGAATAGACTGTAGGATTTAATTGTAGATTGTTTCCGAAAATCAATTTTTAAACAGAGTTGAATATGTATCAGTGAGGAAACATAGCTAATGTACGCATATATATGTTTTCAAACTTTAAATAGAGTCGAATATGTATCAGTGAGAAAACAGAGCTAATATATGAGTATATATGTTTTCAAACTTTAAACAGAGTCGAATATGTATCAGTGAGCAAACAGAGCTAATATATGTGTATATATGTTTTCAAACTTTAAACAGAGTCAAATATGTATCAGTGAGAAAACAGAGCTAATATATGCATATATATGTTTGCAAACCCTAAACAGAGTCGAATATGTATCAATGAACGAACAGAGATATTATATGCATAAATATGTATCAATTTTTAGACAGAGTTGAATATGTATCAATGCAAGAACAGAGCTACTATATGCATATGTATGTTCAAACTTAAAACTGAATCGAATATGTATCAATGAATGAACAGAACCGATATATGCATATATTTCCATTCTGTAATTTAACTCAAAAAGAAAACATAATTCGTTTATATAGTCTAGAATGATGAAGCATAGGGGAGTGAACAGAATCCAGGGAGTGAGACTATTCTAAACGGGACAGTTTAATCATGCTAGCATCACACTACAGGGTAGCGAATCAATGATTTCACCGATACATCATTAACGTTGACACATCCTACTTATTCTGTGCACAGAAAGAATACAAGAATTTTAGGGATGTGACATTTCCATTTTGAATAACTAGCAAACAATTGTTTCATATTTTACAGAAAGATTTTCCAAAGAAAAATTCAGAGTAGTGCAATCAATTCGGAGGATACAATCCATTGAAAGTACAAAAACTTATATAAAAGGAAACGCAGAGTTTTTGGATTGTGAAACTTGCCTCCGAGCGATTTCTTTAGGGTAAAATCCAAATAGACAGTTTTTTATAACAAAAGACTACCCATACTGTCATCAAAAAAATCCAGTAATGATGGCCATTATAACTATTAAAAATTTTCCGAAAGACATTTAATGTACAAAATGTCGAAGATAAGCCCATTTTCCAAAATAGTTATCACAGCAAAAACACTATGAACAAAATCGTGACTTCCATGCTTGATTTAAGAAGCAAGCTGAAAGCCATTTTTATGGAACCCAAGTAACTTTGTCACGTTGAGCAGAGGCCGATACCTGCACCGAGGAGTGAACATCCCTGCATTCAGCCATCACAGGAAAGTGTTAGCAAAGTATTAAACTGCAAATTATAAAATTGAATGTATAGTTTGTGATCCACAGTGATGCCGGACTACTTAACTTAAAACACCACGACCTCCAGAGGCCATGCCTGGTATTGTAACGATACCCTGGCCGAGGGGAGATTAATGCCTGGAACTTCTGGTGGGTACCTCGTAACAAAACAAAGTCCCACCATTGATACAAAGATACCCCTTTCGCAAAGAATTAAGCAAATAATTAACATAGGAAATAACACTGTGAATTCAAGAAGTTCGATCTATTATATACAAAAACTTTGTACGAATAGAAATGAAGAACATAAGGAACGAAATCAAGCATGTGAACAATATACGTAAGAGAAAAATTACCAGAAGGCCACCACTACTACAATTAAAATGCATCAAACACAAAGGAGGACAATAAGGTAGACCTTTTTTTTATCTCTCTATGACGTTTAAATAAACCCTTTCTGTGCTACATAGTTGTGACCTCCGAAATAGTTACCAATCTCAGAGTGAAACAAAAGAACCAGAAGAATCCCATGGGACACAGACAGAGGACATAAAATAGGGCTTTAGGATCACGGTGGTATAGAGCAGGGACTCTCGGTAACAGCCTCTTCTACAATCTACATTAGAATGACAGGAGAAATCGCACAGACTCTGAACCTAACACAGGAAGTAAAGATTTTCTTAACACACACTATGAACCCTCTGTTGTCGAACTTAAGATATGATAGTTCCATAGAATCTTAACAAGTAGAAGTATGTCGTCGCTAACTTCCCCAATGATGGTTGCAAAGTCGATAACACTTCCCTATGTAACAATGCGTAATACAGAACCCTCCTCTTCGGAATCACCAGAGCAGGAATGAGACTTCCAAAACCCTAGAGGGACGAGTACAACCCTTAACCATCCAGAAAGTACAAGCCATGTGTTAGGGATTAGTTGGCACATCAGGATTGGGAAGAACAAGAGGACGAGGATTCGATACCGAGACCTAATTAATTCTAGAACAGAGTCTTAACTCCCCTTGACAGATTCACATGTCTCCCTTAAATGTCAAAGATACGAAGTTAAACAACGGTATAAGCATGACTATCCAGTGTTAATAATCGGTCGTTGTACCTTGTCTTTGAAGTGCTCCTTCCTTTACACCAACAGGACGAGGAAGGGTAGTTAGTTAGTTACGTAGTGACCAATGTGGGACGAGTTGAGGTTTAGTTCGTTGTGGTGGAGCCACAAATCGTATCATAACTAAAACGAAAACCATCAGAGGAAACACATTATTATCCACTCTTAAATCACCTTTAATAATAGTAGCCCATTCCTGGTACGTACTTTCATTTTCTAATGTCTGCACAGCTAGGTAGGAGTACAATAAATTAATATCAGAGTTATATAAATTTGCATGCAAAGTCCAATTCAGCCTGACTCCTTTAATTAGGGAAAATGGAAATTCAAATCTTAGCGTATGGGTGAATACCCCTAAGTTTTGATATCTATATAGTAAGATATAGTAGTAAAAAAAATGCCTATTTTTCATTGGAATGTCTCTTATGGGTTAAATTAATATGACTAAGGGTTACTCCAAGCCATAAGGGATATGTAAGCGCCCATCTTACGAGATGATAAACTTCTATTAATTAGAGGATAATGTACCAAGGAATTTTTTTTATGATAAATTAGAGGTTCATTACAGAAAGCAAAATTATTTTGGTCAGAATCTCAAGAGAAGGCGTTCGTAGAATTGAAACATCGCCTCTGTTGTGCCCCATTTCTCACATTACCAAACTTGCAACAACCATTTGAGATCGAGACAGATGCCTCTGAATATGCTATTGGGGAAGTTCTTACTCAACATAGGCATTCATTGGCATATCATAGTGCGACACTGTCTGAAAGTATCCCACTTATGATAAAGAAATGTATTACATTGTGTAGGCTTTCCAACAATGGAAGAATTACATTTTGGGGAAGGAAACGATCATCCACACAGACCACCGACCCCTGCAGTTCATACAGACACAAGGGAAGTTGCAGAATGATCGCTATAAGAAGTGGTCCACATATCTGCAACAGTTTCATTTGAGCATCAAGTACAAGAAGGGAAGCACCAATAATGTTCCATAAAGCCTCAGGTGACCACCGATCGTGGCGATAACCACCGTGCTCAACTCTTGTGGGAATGAGACTTCTAATTAGTAACTTCTCTACTAGAGCAATCCAGAATTCGACCACACATACAAGACGCTCTTGGAGGGTAACCGAGTTCCAAATTTTCACCTCCAGGATGCCCTACTATGTCACTTGGGACACCTTTTTGTTCCTTCAGCGAGCGTGCCAAGATGATTTTGGAAGTGCACTACATTTGGGTTGTTGGGCATTTTGGGGTTGAGAAAACAATGACAGTACTACAGAAGTATTTCTATTGGCCAAACCTTCGACGGGATGTCGAGAAGTACATCAGATCATGCACTGCCTGCACCATTGCCAAACCGACCATCAAGAAGTAAGGCCTCTATACTATGCTTCCTACCCCTAGTCATCCTTTGGAATCCATCTCCATGGATTACATGTCGGGCCTTCCTTATACTAAGCATGGAAATGAATTTGTTTTTGTGGTCGTCGACAGATTCTCGAAGATGTCCATTATGGCAGCCTGCAAGAAGAATATCATAGCAGAAGCCAATGATAAACTCTTCTTTGAATGAGTGTGGGTACACTTTGGGATCCCATATTCTATCATCTCATATCGATATAGCAGGTTCCTCAGTACATTTTGGTCCAGCCTGTGGTCAATGTTGGACACCAAGCTCACCAAGTCCACATCTTTCCATCCCCAAACTGATGGCTAGACAGAGGTCATCAACAGGATGATCGTACACAATTTATGCATGTACAACTCAAATCATCCATGCAGATGGGGTGAGAGCATCCCCTATGTACAACATAGCTATAACTGGGCCCTCCACAGCTCAACCAACCACAGACCCTTTCAGGTGGGCTTGGGATTCCAGCCACTATGTCCCATTGGTGTAGCCATGCCCTTTGCAGCTACTCAGGTTGATTCGGCTCATGTCCAGTTTGAAGTTTCCAAGGCGAACAACTTCATTGAGTGAATTCAACACATTTTCCAATAGGTTCATGACATATTGGACAGAGCCAATGCTAAGTACAAGCAGTGGCATGATCATCATCGGGTGCAACACAACTTCTAGGTGGGCGACAAAGTGTGGCTACATTTGCAGAAGGAGCGCCTCACTAGACCCCACCACAAGCTTCGTCGGCTCCAATATGGGCCATACACCATCACCAAGGTTGTAGGGGACAGTGCCTTTGACCTCAGTATTCCACCATTCCTTGGTTTTCACCCAGTGTTCAATGTGGACCGCCTTTGGCCCTACTTTCCACCTCTACTAGACACATCTGACATGGAAGAACAACTCACACCAACAGAGTTAAATCCACACTACATGGAACAATCCACAAGTGATCGGATTATGGACACATAGATCAAGAAAACATGTCAGCATAGGATCCAACTATATCAAGTTGTCAAGGCAGGCTAACCCCTTCACCAGGGTAAGTGGCTCACCAGGGACCAAGTTTAGTAGAAGTTTCCTCATCTCATGGAGGAACTCAACACAATGGGGACCATTGCTTCCTAAGGGGGGAGGAATGATCCA
>CBVK0100525048.1:0-37073 GCA_900067695.1 Picea abies
CACCATTTCTTCAATGCATGTAGTATTTCCATCATTTCCTTCTCATAAATGGGTTTGTGTAAGTCCTTTCCCTTGAGTGGCTGACTTTCAAAATCCAGGGGCCTTCCTTATTTCATTAGGACAACACCAATTCCATTTCCTGAGGCATCACATTCCACAATAAAGGTTTTTGTGAAATCTGGAGTGGTCAAGACATGAGCTTTGCACATCACCTCTTTAAGTTGCTCAAAATATTTAGTTGCCTCTGGAGTCCATGAAAATTCATCCTTCTTAGTTAGTTCCGTTAAAGGTGCTATTATTCTTCCATAGTGCTGAAAAAAATTATGGTAGTAACCTGTCAAACCCAAAAATCCTCTAATATTATTCAATGTTTTGGGAATTGGCCGGCCCATCATGGCCTTAATATTGTTAGGGTTGTTAAGGTTTAATATATTATTATGTTTCTTTTCAATTTACTATATAACCATAGCATATATAGGATCATTGAGAAATACACAATCACAAGAGACACATCATTTATCCTAGGAAACCCTCATGGGGGAGAAAACCCAACAAAAACTTCCTTAATATAGATAGACAATACAATGCCAAGAGAATAAAATAAACACTACATAAATTCCTCTCCCAAGAATGCACTTCTCTCTCTCTTCCTTCTTCTACAACTACAGCTCCAAACTTTCTCTCTGATGAACAAGTGAGTGAGTGACCAAATGAGGCACTGGCCTCTCTTATTTATACAATCTGGCAGGTGCTGAACTGAGGTGTCTTTTCAGTGGCAGAGCCGACTTCTCATTCTAGGTGGTTATAACCACTTTAATATATTCTGGGGGCCGACTTCTCATTTAGCATATTACAATTAGGGTTTGACCAATCTGCAAAAGGGGATTTAGTCATTTAGAATGCCCGACATGATCAATCCATAAAAAGGGATTGATCTATTGAATAATACATCAATAATAAATAGAATTCTCTTTGCAGTTACAATATTTCAACACTCCCCCTTAATAAGAAGGGTATTCTACAACAACATCAGGTGAGAGAGAGGGAAACATCATCAACAACATCTTGGAACAATGACTAGCATATCTATAAATCATCGAACATTTTTCTCATCATCAATATCAACAAAAACACAACAAAAAGGTTGGAGTATCATCAACATCAGCAAAAACACAACACAAAGGCCGGAGCATCATCAACATCAGAACTAGGTTGAGAATCTTCAGCACGAAGCTGGCATCACAACATGAAGTCGACTACACAATATCATCAACATGAAGCTGGCATCACAATACAAGACTGGCAACACAACATCATCAACATGAAGCTGGCATCACAGCATGAGGCTGACACACATCATCATAGCACAAGGTTGACACACATCATTACAACATGAGGCTGGCACACATCATCACAACACAAGGCTGACACATCATCACAGCACAAGGCTGGCACATCATCACAGCACGAGGCTGGTACATCATCACAGCATGAGGCTGGTACATCATCACAACACAAGGTTGGTACATCATCACAACACGAGGCTGGTACAACATCACAACACTGGGATGGCACATCATTATCACGAGGCTAGCATCACAACACTAGGCTGACACATCATCAGCACGAGGCTGGCATCACAACACTAGGTTGGGACATCATCATCATGGGGATGGAATCACAACACTACTACCCCTTTCGAGGGAGGTCCTTTCGGACTACACCAAGTTTATCTTGAAAGTGATCAAACTTTACACGAGATAGAGGCTTGGTCAACACATCAACAACCTGCTCATCCATGCTAACATACTGGAGCTTTATGGCTCCTCTCTGCACCATATCATGGATTTAATGATATTGGATCTCTATGTGTTTGACTTGTCATGGAACACAGGGTTCTCTGTCATTTTTATGCAGCTCTGGCTATCACATAGGATCATGGTTGCTTCCAACTCTAGGTTGAATAGACCTGTCAACAACTTCCAAATCCATATGGCTTCACAACTGGCAGAACAAGCATCAATGTATTCTATTATGCTTCTGTCGTGCTGAGAGAAATGCTTGATTTCTTCCTACTCTGCCATGAGATCATGGTTGACCCAGACTGAAACAACATCATGAAGTTATCTTTCTGTCAGAGACACTTCCAGCCCAATCTAAATCAATATATCCACTCAGTCTGAATTCATGATCTCCATCATAACTAAGACCACAATTTAATGTACCCTTAAGGTACCTCATCACATTTTTTGTATCAACTAGGTGAACACGTCTGAGCACTACAAAAAAATGACTCAAGGTGTTCACAATAAAACATATATCTGGCCTGGTGTTCGTCAGATACATCAATGATCCAATGATCTATTTATATAGCGTAGCATCAATCAATTCTGACGAAGAGTCAACTAGGAGCTTCAAATTTGTTTCCATGGGTGTATTCATGGACTTTCACTCCAACATATCAAATATCTTCAGTATTTCAACTACATACTTCCCTTGGTTAAGGAAGATTCTCTCTGGGCTCTACCATACCTCAATACCTAAGAGATAGTGCATTAGGCCAAGGTCTTTCATCTCAAATTCTGCAACGAACTTCTTCTTACATTCAATGATGCGATTTTATTCTCTAGTTAAGAATAAGTCATTCGCATAAAACAACAATATAACAGACTCATCATTCATAACCTTGAAGTAAAGGTTATAATCTGCTTTATTCTTCGTAAAGCCCAAGTTCGTCAGAAAACTGTCAATCCATCCATACCAAGCTCTAGGAGATTGCTTCAATCCGTACAGAGCCTTCTTCAACTTGCACACATGAGTCATCCCATCTTCAACTTCAAATCCTTGAGGTTGTTCTATATACACTTCTTCTTCAATGACACCATTCAAGAAGGAAGTTTTCACATCCATTGGCTAAAGAAGGTATTGCTCCTTGTATCTTCATAGTGTGCTATCATTTCTTCTGTGAAAATTTTCTAAGTGATTGATTTGCAAGAACAAAGTCATCGATACCACACAAATTTATTGGGTTCTAAATATAAAGAAGCAATTCTTACCTTTTGTGTATGTGGCACATCATGTAGATCAAAGAATTTCTCCATTTGAAGTATCCATGTGATTGGTTACTTGCCATCAAACTTCCTCATATCGATCTTAGGAACATGGTTGGTCTTCAACCCAAAGTTGGAGTTTATTCATTCTTAATTCATCTTCCTTCTGTCCACATCATGAATTTCATGGGATACATTTTCACTTTTAGGTGTCCTCTCTATTAGGAAAATTTTCAATCCTTCCATGATCTCCCTTTTTAAACCATCCATCATCCCTTGTAGTTCATCTTTTGTCACTGTTTTCTTTTGTAAATCATTTATGTCCCTACGCATTTCTTCACCTTCATCAAGAGTCCAAGTAGGATTGTCTGGAGTCTTATTTGGTGTAGAATTTCCCTTTTTGGGTGGCATGTTGGCCAAGTATCACTTTTAAACCTTGATTTTGAGGTGGTTCTGCTAGACAATCTTTCTTCAGTTGTATCTCCAAAATTCCGGCCCTTTTGGGTATGGATTTTTTTTTTTGTAGTTCTTTGATATTTCTTCTCTGCAATTCCACAAGTCTGACCAAAATTGGATTTGCCAAGTGGAATTTTTTAGCAACAATTTTGGTATCGGGGCACAAAGGTACACAGTTCTGCAGGATTGCCCAGGAAGCGCCCAAGCATAGCACGGAGGAACCCCTTTTCAGTTACATTTTGAGCGAATGGGCGAAGTTTTGCTGATAGCCACTGATATCCACCTATAAAGATGATCAATGGTCGTCAGGATTTCGGGGCTGCCAAGTTTCCTCGGGGTTAATGCAAGAGATAGCTCCAATAATTCAAGGCAAATCTGGGTCGTCCGATCCAATTGGGACAGGTGGCTTCCAGTTGATGTATCGGGGATCAGATTTTTGGTAAACAAGGAGCCTCCCATTTCTTGCAGTTGAGATCGCCGATCGGTGAAATGCCGAAAGCACCTTTGAAGCCGAGCCCATGGTCCTAACACTAAGTCACTTCAAGCGAGCCTGTAAACGAGGCCGACTCCCTTTAAAATATTGAATGCCCCCTCGTCCATTCATCCTAAGGATGCGTGGTGCAAGATCTGGCCGCGTCGACGTTTCGACATTTGGGAGTTCGTGGGATGAGAGTTTCATGTTGTTCAACATCTTGAAACCCCAAACCCTGATAGTGCCGAAAGCATAGAAAGTGGGGCCTGCAGTATCATAAAGCATTTTCAGCCGTCCATCCAAAGGGGGACACCTGGCGACAAACTGAGCCATCTCGACGTTTCGCCCATCATGACTCCAAGGCGCAAAAAACAGCTCCGTTATGTTCCGATGCATGAGATGCCAGGAGAGTCCCAGACTCGGGCCCACAACAGCATCAGGTGAGTTCAAGACTATCAGATCTTAGAGGGACGCATGGCACCAGATTGAGCTGTCTCGGCATTTCTCTCATCGCGATTTCAAATTGCAGGAATAGCTCCTTCCCATTCATGAATGCCGAAAGCGCATTGGGAATAAGCACATGGTCACAGCCCATGGTCACTTGGGGAGAGGAAGGAGGTGCGTAAAGAAGGCCAAAGGTGCCGAGTTTATTTATAGAGGGGATCATCGTGATCTCCAGGCACCATCAGACCCGATCTCAATACTGTTTCTAGCATTGAAGTAAATGAAGGCGGGAGCGGGTGGTTGGAACCTCCTTTCATTCATTAAGTGAGGGGAATGGAGGGTCTGGCGAGCCGCCTGCTCGCAGAGGTCCCGTGTATCAATTTTCTCAAAGAAGCCATGCCGAAGTCCTCAACTCGACAGAGAAGTCTGCACACGCTAGTCAAGCACTTAATGGCTCAACTACCCTCCTTACAGAAGCCATGCGTAGTTAAGGTGGCACTAAAAGAAAGATATTGGTACGAGTTTGACTGAAGGGACACCAAGCCTTGGGTGATTGGGCACGCCTCTGTGAGGTGAATTTTCTTGAGTATATAGACTTAGTCTTTGTATTTTGTAAGGATCGATGGTTGAGCATAGCTCCCAATTGTAAGGTTTTTATGAAGCACTGGTCGCTCTGGTTAATGTATAAGGCATTCGAGATTTCTTACTTTATGGATGTCATCTTCCCTTCCATTTCTTTGTTTATTGTGTTAGAACAACTTGGAATTGGAGGATCCGGTCGAGTTGTGGCTGTTATAGGATGGTGTAGGTTGGATTACTGTAATAGTCACTTTGTTTCTAATCGGTTCTTGTGATGTTCTCAGCGCTGAAACGACTTGGAATTGAAGGATTTAGTCGAGTCACCCCTCAGATCTTTGAAACTATGGACCAAGAGGATCTTGGCTTCTGAGTTTTTCTCCTTCAAGCTTCCGAAGGCCTGTTGCCCGAGGCGGTCTTGCTCACCCTTCTCACAAGTCTTCCATCTACCACCCTTTAATCAACTTACCGACAGAAGTTGGATCAAGACCTCCCTTGCTTTCTACATACTAGGCCCAGTTTCCCTAGTTAAAGCTATATTATCTTGAGTCTTCACCCATGTGATCAGCCCATTAAACAAATCATGACATAAAACTGATGGGCGTTGGGCTCTGCTCCTGCAAGCAATCCAGGAGTGACTTCTGACGCTAAAAGAATTTATGGTAACTTCCCCCACAACTTGATGATTTTTGGCATTTCCAAGAGATCTCACTTATATAGTGTGCCCCACACAAAATAATTGATATACAATTCTGAATATTGTACCAGAAATACTACAGACTATCCACTATCCAATGCAACTAGTCTCACTCAATTTGGATACTCTAGGAATAATTTATGATTGTTTTACCGAAAACGCCTTCTTGAGACTAGTCAGATACCCTATCTTCCACAGGGTGTATCTACAAATGTAAGATGACCCAGAAGCTGAATTTTTTGTCACAAATACATTAATAATTTCTGTGAATATCCTCCATATTTTAGGGTCTGAAACATTACAGAAAAGACTTTATCGCAAAAATTCTGCGATGGCTCAATTCAATATGATTCCATAACCCTATATTACACAGACTGTATCTTCGAAAGTATAAGGCCTATGGAGCTGAAATTTGAACCCAACGTACCTTGATCCGTCTGATAAATATCCTCCAAGGGGTTCCTTCTGAAACATCGTAGAAAAAAATTATAGCGAAAATGCCAAGGTGTCTCAGATGTAGCAACGAAACCCCAAGACCTTGAGATCTGATACCACATGTTAAGAACCAAATATCAATATAGCATAGAAAAATCTCAGAATAAGTACTCAATGTCTTGAAAAAGAGAGAAATTTAGATAATAAGCCTCTTTGAGGGGGAAACCTCCTTATACACCACATAAATGTCCAAATACAAGATGATTCCAAATGAAAATGTCTCCTTGGTATATATAGGAGACTAGGAGGTACAATTACAACTAATGGACCCAAGCCGACATAAATAAAATAACATTACTAATGTAATATGCCCCAATTAAGGGGTAATGTGCCACTATTTAGGGCTTAACATAACCAAAATGGTCAGAGTATTCCTTTTTCGTAGTTAGTCTTGTGAGGCCGAAAAAAACATAAATTACCACTCGAAAGACACCCTTTCAACATTTTAACGTGTGTGAAAGGAAGCAAGATCACTCGAAAATATTTTGATATTTAGGGAGTCTGAAAAGAGATTAAAGGAAACTCCCAAGAGTTCCTTTTTCGTATAGCTTTTACGAGTCTGAACAATAGATAAAAGTATACTCGATAACCTATTCTCATGTTTTAATGAGCACGAGAAAGATCAAAGACTGAGCTCGGTAACCTATTCTCATGTATTTAAGAGCACGAGAAAGAAAAAATACTATTTCGTTCTAGAAAAACTACTATGTTACGATGGGAAAGATCCTCGAATGAGGATCGCTCCTAGAAACGTGTCTCTCTAGAGGTAATTTTCCCCCAACTTGCGTGATAGAAGCTAGCGGTTTCACTCCAGCATGATGTCTAGAGGCTGGAGACCTTCCCTCCAAGCATCATTTCCTCTGAGGACTCTTCTTCTTTCCTAGTTTAGGCATATGGTTACTAATAGAAACATTTTCACTAGGCAGAGGAAAAGAAGGTTCAAGTATGTGATCCAGAGTGAGACTTGATTCTAATGGAGGGGGGTCTGTTTCATTTTTTAATGAGCTTGACAGAGATGTTTAACTACGCTTATTGAGACCAGGTATTACCAAAGGATTAGATAATTCCAAGGATCCTCACACCTGAGTTGAAATCATTTTTAATGTGGAAACCTACGCGGTGGGAGGAGCAAGCAAAGGAAAAACCCCCATGAGAGAGAAATCCTTAAGGAGACCTACTCCTACACTCTCAAAACCATTCTATCCTAGAAAAGGGACATTAGTTGTTGCAAAATTGTGGGGATATGGAGTTGTATACTCAAGTTGGTCAATAGTGATAATCTTTCCTTGATGGAGAAATCATAAGATACGAAACATCAAATATGTGACAACAATCATTGCATAAAACCAACTATGACCAAGTAACAAATTATAATCCAGGGGTGCATTGACCACTTCGATATTTGATCCGGATTTATGTAAGAACACAATGAAATACATAAACACACATATCCAGCGGAAATAAGACTTCATTTCATTAATAACAAATGACCGAAAAATGCTTACAGACAGAATGGAAATAAACTAGCCAGGGCGCTGGTAGCTTATCTCTGAGAAGAGATGTGGCAGCTACTGGCCTCTGAACTGCCTGTTACAATGAGGCTCAAAGGCCTATATATTACTAAGAAATAATGGAAAACCCTAAACATACAAAAACCTAACCCTAGGAGATGAAATGCCAGAATATGGGCCCCGTTGGGGTAAATTGGTACATCAATTTCCCGGGGTCGTAACTTTGGCATATTATCTCTGTTTGACGCACATGATACATCATTAAAAACATATATCTGAGGACTACACTGCTGAAAGCAAATATCGAGTCCGAAATGGACTCATAGTTGTTAGAGCATTCATGCCCAAAAAATGTTGTTTAGGGCCTTAAAACAACTCCAAAAGTTCAGGACCCGAAGAATTGCTAAAAATAGTAAATTGTGCTACAATTAAGGAAACTGAAAAACTGAAAAACTAAAAAACTGAAAGAAACAATGGTGTGGGTCCAAGTGGAATAGGCGGGTGGCCACCAATATCCACCTGGATCAATATCAAATGAAATTATCTTACCCCTCAATGTCACAATGAAATATTGCAAGAGTCCATGAGGTTGAAAACCATGTCCATCAAACTCTTTCAAGGTGGTAGGAGACTGGGTAAGTGTAGGAGAACCAAGGGATCTCCAACAAGGCAAAGACATGACACAGGTGGAGGCTTCCTCATCCAAAACAACGTGATGGATGTTCTTTCCACTAACCAAAACTTGAATTTGGAATGCTAAGTGGTGGGAGAACCTATCCTTAAAATAATCCAGATTAAACGTAATCAGGTTCAACTACTTAGGATCCATGGCTCCAATGGATGACAACAAGGTTCTACGTTGAGTTGGACAATGTTGTATAACTTCAAGGGATGACATAGCACAAGGCGCTTGCGCCAAATCTTGAACGATGTTGTATTTTAGGGAAGCGCCTGCATTAGGATTAAATTTTTCTTTTCAAATTACGCTCTTGGGTGGGCACAATGTTGTGTCAGAGATTGGCTTCTCAATCTAAAGAGGATTGGAAGATGGAGGAGGAGTGGAACTAGAGGGCTGATTGAAAACCTTTCCTTTAGTCTGATCACATGGAGGAGTGTCATAGGTATTTTCTTGAGTCTTGACATTAACTGTATTAAACATGTACACCTTAGAGGCGCTCGTGGAAGCATCCCCATGCTGGGAATGACCTGCGTTTCCCCCATGCAGAGGGACATGATTTTTTGCAACCAAATGTTGCTATTGAACTGGTTGGGAGGAGTCTTTCAAATATTTACTGACAACCTCACGATGAGGACAATATTTTGTATAATGGTATTCCTCACAAATCATACAAGGAGATTTAGGCTTCCTAGTCATTTGAGTATCAACAGACTTATGATTATCCCGCTCGTTAGAAGGTTTCTTAGATTTACCCTTGTTCTTCTTCTTACCTCTTAGTTGTTGAGATGAAGTGGATTGGACTGCATTCACCTCAGAGGTTTGAACATGAGCGAAAGTAGTTGTGGTTTTTGGAATGAAACTTGGTTTCATAGTAGGTCTTGACGGATCATTTGACAAACAAGGAGAAATAGGGATTCGATCATAAAGTGTGCCATATTGGGAGTAAACCAAGTCCAAATACTATGCATGGCTGATAGTCTTCTCCTCAACAACTATGTTTCCCATAGAAACATCACGGGAAATGGGAGGCAAGAGCGACTTTGTAAACCAATCTACGAGGATTTGGTTTAGAATTAGATGCTCAATTAACCATATCCAGTGTCTCCAGTCATGAATATGATTAGATATGTGTGTGCAAGAGGATTTCCGTAGTGAGTTCAAAAGCTCTGTACTGGTCTCGTACTGTATAGGCAACTGAAAATGCATTAGGAAGGCCATTGAAAGATAATTAAAGTAAAAAACAAAGTTACGTAGCAATTCAATATACCATTTTACTGCCGCACCTGTGAGTGTTCTCTGAAAACGTCTAAGACGGATGGAATCGTCCATCAAAGAGTTGGAAGAACACCATAAATGGAAATTTATAACATGATTGTTAGGATCTTCCCCAGGTTTTCTGTCGAATTTTGGGATGTCGGACGGTAATTTGGCAGGGATGGTGGGCTAAAATGGGGCATGGAGGATGGGATCGTTTGTTAAATGCAACAGATCTGGCAGATATAATGTAGCCAAGAACGGTAACTGTCGGTTAGGTTGTTGATACTGGTGATAACCATATTGTGTGGGAACACCAATACGACCATATCTAGGTTGCGTCGAGACAACAAAACTAGATGGTCCTCCCATATACGGTGGATGCCTGAGTTGTCCACCCATGTAAGGTAGTTGTCCTAGTTGTCTACCCATGTACTGTGATTGAGTGGATGGACCTCCTTCATACTAAAATTGACCTGATGTCCCCCCAATGTATGGTAGTGGAAGGGACTGTTGCATTGGAATCATGGGGTTTACGAATTGATAGGGAATAGTTTGTTGTGGAGGAATGACCATCGGATTGGGTTGAGCCCACAAAGGATTCACAAATCCTGGATATGGATGTCTAGGATACATGCCAATGGTAGTATGGATAGAAGGAATTGCAGGAGCATCTTTCCCACAAGATTGTTGATGTTTCACTCCCCAATAAAATGTTTCCCTGCAGCTTAAAGTTTCCCCCCAGTTGAAGGTTGGCCTCCCATTGAATATTGACCTCCAATGTAGGGTGTACTAATCTATGATGTGTGTGATGGAGGCTGAGTATCTTGTGAAATCATGGTTGTGTGAATGACTTGACTGCCGACCATTTGACTAATGGAACGACCAATTAAAGAACTTGGTGTGTGTATGTGCAGAAATAATGAAGCAAGAATATTACCAGACTCATGTGAGAAAGGAGATGAATGCACAAGTAGTCGATTCAGAGTTAGCTGGGTCAATGATATTTTTGGTAAGGATGAAGCACCAACAATATCAACTACATGAGTTGTGGAAAAATATGAATTCCCAAGTCCTTCAGGAAAACCAAAAGATGATGGGTTCGTACCAAAAACTAGTGTAGTGGTGGAACCAGGCGGTAATCGATAAGAAGAATAAGAATCAATGTATCTCATGGATGATGGATCAATGAGAGGTTGGTAGAGTGGATTAGTAAACAAAGGATTCATTAAATATGCAAATATTTCTATGAAGGTTGGGACCAGTTTTTCAACGTGATGGTCACTTCCAGGAGTGACGCTCCTGGTTTCAGAAGTATGTTCCGCGATCATTGATTCATAAGAAAGATTATGTTGAGGTTCTTGAATGTGATCATTGCTTCATAAGAAATATTGTGTTGAGGTTCCTGAATGTTAGGTTCCATACTGTGAAAACTTTGATCCTAAGGTTGACAACGAAATTCAAAGAAACACACTCCTATAAAAACTAAAAGAAATCAACCAAGCAATAATAGGATCAAGGATCTTCTGAAGACGAGATATCAAGCCACTGGTGAATAAGTGAGAAGCAATTACCCCGACCTCCACGTAATATCCCTTCTTGGTGCAAGAAACCATCACTTTTGCAGGATCACCCTTCAAGGGTACTGAGAGTGTGATACGCCATCTGCCCCAAGTACCATGGGAATCCCCCCACTGTCACCTCTGTAGGTACCTAGGAAATGCCACTAAGGATATCAACTTACAGTCAACCTCCAAGTGAGTATAGTCGAAAATCGAGATTGAATGTATGGGCAGGATATCAAAGTCCGAAGCTCTTCAATAGAACTAAATACAAGTGGACCAACAAGACTCCAGAGGACCCTGAACAGATTGAGAGTTCACTAAGCACTGAGACCAAATGAAACCAATGGTTTCTTAATAACAACCCCCAATATACAATTTTTCTGCTACGATTGGTTAATCTTTGGAGGGGTAATATCCACTGATCTCTCACACATGACCTCATTTTTATCTGCTATGTGAGAGGGGGTTCCCGGCTATGCTTATACAAAAGTTGGATTTGTACGCTCTTTAGTGGTCTACAATTTGTTAAGTAGTCTTGAACAATTTACTCACTTCACCTAGTCCAAAGACCCCAATCCTATGCTACTGTTGGTATGCTAAAACCAAAAAATGTTCTAGTTGATTTTATTCGTGCGTGGTTGATTTTAATGAATTTTAACTCAAAGGGTTCATAGAGATGAAACTGATGATGTGTGACAGACTCAACTCCAATAAAATGCAAAATAATGAGATGCAATTCGTTCTTTTTTATGAATACTATGTATGTGAAGGAGAAGAGTTGTATTCTTCTTAACACAATAAAGCACTCAAAATGATGCAACTTTCAACTTATGGGATCAATACGATGCCAAACTACCAAGCAAATGTTTCCGAAAAACAAAATTCACATGCAAAACTAGCTCTTTTTCCAAACATGTACCAAAGCAAACTTCCTAATGAATGAAAAATTTCTTTGTTTTATTATGTATGCAACAAGGTATGAAAATTTTTCGCTTCTTAACTTTCATATGAAAGATATCTATGTTCCATACAAAGAACTACGAAGAAAAAAACAATCAAACAAAGTGCACTCAAGAATGATGAGAACTGAAAGGCAATAAGTAGGGGATAACCTGTTCGATCAAGAACTCAAAGATGCAAAAGAGAAAGAAGACAAAGACTCATGCAAATCCTCAAATGATGACTAGAAAGAAACAAAAATCAAGTTGGGTTGTGGTAAGAATAAGAGTCCTAATCATCCAAAAAAGCGAGATGCTACAAATGAATACAAGAAGGCTCAATACCAAGAAACCTTTGCAAACCCTAGTGTATGAAAAGTCCTAAACATATAAGAAATATGAAAGCTTTGTGAGATGAATATTAGACAAACTCAAAGGAAGGAAGAACCAAGGGATCCTGTTAACCCAACGAGACCACAACTAGGAAAAAATATGCAAACTCAAGGAAGAAACATAAATGAGTGGTATATGTCAAATTCTTAGGTAAACAAAGTCAAGGATAATCAAGGAGTCTTTGGGAAAAATTCCCCTCAAGATCAGGCTGAGAAAGAGAAAGCCAAGATAGATAAAAGGCCTAAAACAGGGCACCAATGCTCCTGTTCTCAAGGGGACAGAGCGCCATGGCGCTCTTGTATACATTGCAGGGGAGTGATACCCTAGAAATGGTGCCCTGGTGTACACAGTAGGGGAAAGCCACCTATCCAAAAAACTCAAAAAGAAGGATAAAAACTCAGAAAACTCAATGAATGACTATGTGATCTCTTCAATGAGGAAAAGAGAAGGGGAAGTAGATCAAAAACAAGCAACAAAAAACATCGAATGGTAGGAAAAGGCTTCAGAATATCCAAGGAAAGACTAGTAAAATTCTTCCTCAGTATGGTCGCCAATTTCTGTTATCAAATGTTTTTTCTACGGACAGATGAAACCTCCCTTGGATTACAGATTCCTAATACCAAGATAGAAAAGTACAGGTTGACACTAACATCCCTTTGAACTTAGTTTGACCAATCAGAAAGAGAGAGGGAGAAAGAGTGTGATGCACCTTGTTTCAAAGTTTGTTCTCATTGCTTCCAATCCGAACTTGATCTCAAAACTCCCTGGAACAACTTGATAATTTCAATAGGAAACAAAGAGAAACCACTACCTCCTACTCTAGTTGATTAGATCAAATAAATTCATCTACAAATATTGAAGGATGAATAGACAAGCACATGAAAAAATACAAAAGATTGAAGGAAATAGGCCAAGTATATTCAAATGAGAACCCAAAGAAAATACTTACAAACCATGGATGTAATTGTAGCCTCTCCAATCTCTCCTTGTCCATCCCTTGCATGAATCTACCACAATCAAAGTTTTGATACCTGAAAGCTTCCTCCCTTTCACCTTGGAAAGCCCTCAATATATAGGCTTTGGAGGCACAAATACCATGAGAAAATGAGGGATATGGTTGAGGATATGTATACTTGAGGCTTGAATCATATCCTAAATTGAATCACAAGCATGAGGGTCAAACACAACCAACCCTATCTCAAATAACTGGCCCATAGATTAAGGTGGAGGAGATCCCCCCTTTCTCTCAACAAGACCAACACTCCCCCCCAATGAGAGACATGGCACCACCCTAGTAGTGGCACTCCCCTATATTGGCTGAGGGGTCACCATGGGTCCACCCCCAATATGGAAAGGGGGGCACCTACCTTCATAAATGCTTAAAAATGGGTCAAATTTTCCAAGGAAAAAGTGTGTTTTGACCTAGAAATGATGGTTTTCCTCCTCCCATTAGACTTAGGGGTCATGATTTTTTTTTTAAATGGTGTCAAGGGGTGGAGACACATTAAAAAGTGAATGCAACACTTGGGAAGGTGCATATGACACTTGTGACATTGAATGTGACACTTACCTAGGTGCATACGTCACTTTGCAACGCTTTGTGACACTTGCGACACTTAGGGTGTGAAACACAAATGTGGCATTTTGATGTGTAACACTTGTGGACAAATTTTTTCTTTGATTCAATGATTTGGATTTGATGAAATTTCTCTAAGATATTTACATGCTTACCTTGTGGAAGTTTTGAGATGTTGTATATTATGTGTCTTCTTCACTGGAAGTGTCCTACATAGAAATAATTTTTTTGTGATCCTCTAATTTAAAGTTATCGACAATGATTACAATCTAGTGTAACTTTTGTTAAATGACATGAAGGAAGGATAATACATGATGGTTAAATAATGTAAACAATGACTAATAGATAATAGCGGGAAATGTATGCTCTATGAACATATAAGTGAACTTGTATTAGAATAAAGTCAATAACAATTGTGATATCTTAAGGATGCACCATGGTGCTTTGTTAATCGACATGGTTTGTTCACATGGTGGTTTTCTCACCAACATGATTTTTTCACGTGGTGGTTTGTTCTTCATTGTGGTTTCTACATGTGGTAATTTGCATACTGTTATCGCACAAGTTGTAGGTTGGGAAAAACCCTACCTAACCACCAAATGGAGACAACTAGTAGGGCACCTACCCACTGTCACCTTAGGCAGGTGTCCACGTCATTTTGGAGGTGAGGTAGTCACCTCAAGGGAGGAATTCCAGTGACCCTAGGGGGAAATGAGATGGAAAATTACAAGTTTTAATGGATGTCCCTAGAGGTCAATTCTAAATGGTATGAAGATCTTGGGAAAGAGTCTTGATAAGTTTCAAGGGCTTCCAAATGAGTTGAGTAAGCTGTCAAGTGTGAATACCTACCTAAGACACAAAGAAAACCAATCATATAATGTAATATTTTAGCTGGATAAGCAAGTTGAGATTTCTATACCTAATTGAAACAAAATTAAATGATATATGTCAGCTCAATAAATATAACAAAGGATGCAATATAAGTGCTAAAGTGTATGACAAATAAACGTGAGAAAAAACTAGTGAAAGCTAGCTCAACTCACCAATGATTAAGCAATAACTTTAGCACAAAAAGCAAGGATGAACAAAAGTTTACTACAATGATATTATCATCCTTATGGATGTATCAAACCAATATTAAAAAAATAAAAATCAGCCACTCAAAACCACTTCCAACTAGCTAGATAAGTGTGCTAGGGTTAGTAGAGAGTTAAGGCAAAATTAGAGATAAATCCTAGGGTTAGTTTTAGGAGTTATTAGGGGTTAGAGGGTTAGTTTTCTACAACCCTAATGGATGTAGGTTAGTTTTGTAACAAAAAAAAGAGTTTTTGGTTGAAAGGGAATGCCTCAATGAGGCAAGGGAGCCAAAGGAGCCAAAGGTTCAAAGAACACTTTTCCAAAGAGACAATCTTAAAACTTGAAAATTTCACATTTACCAAGGAAACAATTTATTTCTCCAATGAAACAAGTAAATGACTAGTGCCTTCAATAATTGGGTTAATGGAGTTAATAAAAGAAAGAGCTAGAGGTACTACCTCCATGGGGGTGTAAATCCTCTTACTCCCCCAAAGAAGTATCTCTAACTAGGGTTTAAGCTAAGAGGGTGTATGCCCTTATACTTCTCTTAGAAAACCCTTGTTAAACCAATAACATATAAGCATAAAATGATATAGATTATGGTGGGGGTGTATGCCCTTATACTTCCCACCTATCTCTAGAAAATTAACCTTGACTTGAATAACAAATGATAACACAATGTAAAAATCTAATTCAAGGAAAGGCTAGCACATCACTTCCATCAACCAATAATCCAAGAGATAGCCATAAACAAGAGCACAAGAGAGAGAACTAACCAAAGAGAACGAAAATTTTAGTCCAATACTTCTCCAAATGGGAGAGTTATGTGTTAAAATGAGATCTTATGTTCTCTATTTATACAAAATGTCTCCAAAATAGTTTTCCCACATAATTTTAGGGTAAACCAAAAGACTAGGGGTCAACAACCCTAATATTTCCCCTTTACACAAATAATATTAAAATATTAAAAAATTCACTTAAAATATACTTTTACACAAAAAGAAACCCTAACTTAAGGTGACATCACCCCTTTAGGGGGATGTTTTGACACTAGGAGTAAGTCGTTGGTATTTGAGGAGTGTAGATAGGCTCCCCAAAGCCACATGTCAATCATCCGAAGTCATTTCTTCATGGTAAAAGCCTAATTCTCCTCAAAAAATCCTTGTGTCAATGAATAACAATCTCACCACCAAACCCTATCCCTTCTAGATGACGTCATGTCTCAAAATATGTCGTCAACAATGCCTTCTAGGCCTCTGAAGTTTCATCCGACATGCGGGCCCTTGGAATCCAACCTGTGTGCTTCAAGCCCCATGGAAGCCCAAGCTAGGCTTGTTCCTCCAAAACTATCCACCAACTAGGTCCTGCAAAGACAAATAAGCACGCCCTCCAAGGATCTCAAGTCAAAATATCATGATGAGTAAATCAAATCAAATAAATGAGACACCTAAGCATGTGCATCAAAGATTACCATGTCAAGCAAGTAAGTGCTCAAAGACATTATGTGACTTGCCAAGCTTGGATATGGGAGGGTTGACAAGGTGTCCTATTGGGTAGAACTTCCTAGGTCAAGGAGTGTTTCCCAAGTGATCCCTTTTCTAAGCCATGTAAAGTGAGTGAAGTTGTTAAGGGTCAAAACTCATCGGGAATGGGGTTCATGACATACAAGGGGTTGCAGTGTCTCATTCATGGGTGCCTTTGTAGAGGATGTGTGGCACTTTCGTTTGCAATGTAGTTTCTTCCAAGCCCATCACTTTGCTATTCTTTGTTTCTTTCATAATTTAAGCACAAGTTGAAGGCCATTGTCCTGGCATGGTGTCTAGCTAATGATAGTGTCACCCACAAACACTTAGTAGAAATGAGAAGGATGGCTCATGATGAGACCCCCTTTCTCTCATCCATGCAACTGAGAGCCATTACCCTGGCTTGGTGACCAGATGATGGTAATGTCATACCACTAGATATCCATGCTCATGATAGGCCAGCTCGTGATGATACCTCCTATCCTTTAACTAACCTTTTAAGCATTAATAATCATTATTCTTGTGGGTCCCCCTTTTCTTACAGATAAGCATTTCATTTCTTTCTTGGGTGATCCCTGGGCGAAGCATATGGAAGGTTTATAATTAGGCTTTTATATTTTACCCAACAACAATCCTTCTGGGCCTTCAACCCCTTATTCCCATAAAATGAGGGACAATCCCTTCTTGGGTCAATACATGCTAAAATATCAAGAGATAAGGAAATGGGGGGAGGGGTTGAATGGTGAAAAGTGGTAAGTATGATCGGGAACGATACAGTGGATTTTCAAGAGAGTTCCTAGTAGAAAACCCATCCCGAGTAAAGACCACTTACTAAAGCACAATGTCAACCACCAAGGTGAAGCAAGGCAAAAGGCATAATTCCCAAGCATATATCATGAAATCTAAAGAAGTATAACATACAACATACTCAAAATATGATCCAGATTATTTTTGGAATGAAATGAAAGCAGAGATATTACAATGAAATGCTAATGAAAATTGCCAGAAACAAAGAAATACAACAATACTTTATTTCTATTAATGAAAGAATTGTAAAGAGACTGTAAAAATATAGAGTGCAAGACTCGCTAGAATGGTAGCATCTTTATCTCTGAGAAGATATGTGATGACTACGCTCATTCACAAGAAGATGATTACAATGAGGCTCTGAAGGAGATGAAACGCCAAAATTCATGTGGGCCCCATTTAGGTAAGTTAGTACATTAACTTCCTAGTGTCGTAACTTTTGCATACAATCTTCATTTTAGGCGTGTGATAGCTTGTTGGAAAGATATTTTCAAGAATTATGCATTACGATACCAAAGTTTGACTCCATATATAGTTTGATTGTGGTGAGACAAAAAAACATTATTTAGGGCCCCAAAACGACCCTAACGGACTTGGAAGTACATCAAGATGTGCTGACATGAAAAATACAAAATAAGCTAGTTGGATTAGGTGGGAGGCCACCAATATCCACTTGGAAGATGTGTAGGGATTCATACATCCCCGAAAGTGTAGAAACCACAATTACAAAGAAGTATAGAAGAACGTATTGCACTAAAAATTGAAAAGAGGAGCCATTTGGAATAGGTGAGTGGAAACCGATATCCACCTGGATCAATCCTCCATCTTAGGAAGCAATGGTCTCCATTGCATTGAGTGCCCAGGGAAGAAGGGAAATCATTTTCTGAATCCGACGCTTGGTGAGCTGTGTGCCTTGCTAGAGAAGTTGTTCTTCTTGGCTTGTGGAAGATTGTCACAAACCTGTTGCTGGAGGGGTTGAATATGTTCCACCAACCTGTGTTCTTTGGGTAAGATGGGGCATTGTGTAGGCACCATTGTAGGTGAAGAAAAAATATCTTCTGTCTCTTCGACAATATGTTTTTTATGGATAAAAGGTGTTGAGGCTGTAGTGGTTGTAGTGGTCTTCTGTGCATCCTTTGAACAGACTATGAAGAGGATGAATTTTGTAGTATGAGAGATTACCTTGCGGTGGTGTTTTGGTGGAGCAGTAGTCGAAACTACCTCTGGTATCTTGTAGAGATGACATCCCAGAGTAATAATGACACTACAGGGTCTAGAATCATAGACAACATGACATTTCCACATATATGGTTGGCCCAAAAGAACATCACAGACATCAAGAAGGGAAATATCACACACTACCTCATCCTTGAAGGGATGGATGCCATAGGACAGGCGACACTGCTGGCTGACGTGAATATCTCGTCCCAGGTGAAGCCACATGATGTTGTATGGCTGCAGGTGTGGTGTGGTTGACAACCCCAACTGTTTGATGACCTTAGCTAAGATGAGGTTATTCTAGCTGTTGTTATCAACAATTAAATGCAATGGGGTCTCCCTCACCCACATCTGTGAATGGAATAGGTGCTACCCCTCTTCAGGATCTACTGGTTCTTCTAGCTGAATTGTTGTGGTCGCGACAATAACGGTGGGGTCTGTGTTGATGATCTGTCTGTTTTCAATATTTTATGGATTGGATTTCGAATCAAGGTTCGGCTCCGTGTCTTTGATCTCAACCACCAATGACTGTTTTGAGCGACATTCATTGGTGTTGTGCCAAGTGATTTTTTGGAAGTCACACCACTTCCCAGTGTCATTCTTCGTATTTACTTTACCCTTTTTGTCTTGTGTCTTGGACTAGTTGTCTAGAGGCTGTTGGTTAGGGCCGTCTTTACCGTGCTTTGGTTATAACAGATTTGTAGACCCGAATTCCCATTTGTTCTGGTGCCTAAATTTCTGCTCAATTTTGACAACATATCGATAGGCAACTCCCAATGATGAGATGTTTAGAAAATCCATTTTGGTTTGGATGTACCTATGCAGAGCCCCACGATATTTTAGAACCAGATGCTGCTCGGAGTCTTTGATACCCAACTTTCTGCGCAATATATGGAAAGTGTTTGTGAACTCTGACAGTGTTTGGCTCTTCTCTTGCCGTAGTTTGGTCCATCTCATTTACATGTCTTCATAGTTATAACAGGATAATACTCTTCTTTGACCGCATCCACAAAAAAATCCCAAGAGGGATCGACCCCATATATTCCAGATTCCTCTGTGGAAATTTGATCCCAGTAAGTTTTCCACCAATGTTTGACATGGGGGAGAGACTTGAGGAGTGCGAATGTGATCTTTTCACCGCTGAGAAAAATTTGAACAGAGAAATAACCTTCTAATAGATTTAACCATTTTTCTAGGGCATTCACATCTATCTGACCTTCAAATATGGGAATATCAAAATTAACTTGTACCTTGAAGGGAGAGGTTCCTCCAAAATAACTGCTTGATGAAGATTGTCCTGTTGCTATCGACATGCATTAAAGGATGTGTACAAAATTCTCCATCATTTCATCCCTTTGTCGCATGAGAGCTTGCTCAAGCAACAAGTTAATAAAATTCTTCTCCTCCGTTTTTCTTTTCTGTCGCCATTGAGGGTTTCTTGGGCATGTGAGAGTGATTTTCCTTAGGAGAGACAAACTCGAGACCCAATTGGCTATACTCGGACCTTGTCGGGGACATGTGCTGAAAAACGATAAAAATCAACCTGCTTTGATACCACTGATCCAGATTATTTTTGGAAAAAAATGAAAGCAGAGATATTACATTGAAATGCTCATGAAAATGGCCAAAAATAGAGAAATACAAAAATACTTGATTTCTATTAATGAAAGAATTGTAAAGAGACTGTAAAAATACAGAGTGCAAGACTCGCTAGAATGGTGACAGCTTTATCTCTGAGAAGAGATGTGACGGCTACACTCATTCACAAGAAGATGATTACAATGAGGCTCTGAAGGACTTTTTTATGATACACATGAAATCCAAAACCCTAGACATCCAAAAACCTAACCCTAGGAGATGAAACACCAAAAGTCATGCAAGCCCCGTTTGGGTAAGTTAGTACATTAACTTCTCGGGGTTGTAACTTTTTTTAACGATCTCCGCTTTAGGCGCGTGATAGCTCGTTGGAAAGGTATTTTAGAGAACTACCCATTATGCCATCAAAATCTGACTTTGTCTGCAATTTGACTGCGGCGAGACAAAAAAACATTGTTTAGGGCCCCAAAATGACCCTGGAAGTACAACAAGATGTGCTGACATGAAAACATACAAGATAAGCCAGTTGGATTAGGTGGGAGGCCACCAATATCCACCTGGAAGATGTGTAGGGATTCAGACAACCCCAAAAGTGTAGAACCCACAATTACAAAGAAGTACAAAAGAACGTGCTGCACTAAAAACTAAAAAGAGGATCTAGTTGGAACAGGTGGGTGGCCACCAATATCCACCTAGATCAAAATACCTCAAATGTTGAAATGAAACTTACCATAATACCTGACTTGTGCCTCATGGAGCAAGGCCCATTTCCTTCCCGAAGACAACGGGTGTGGTAGATGCCATCTTGAAAATCTTGACCTCTGTGGTGGTGAGAAGGGTCTCCATTTGTGTAAGTGGACACTGCTGGTCATGTAGTCTTTCGACTCTCCATATATGCAACCTGAGGTCCTCGAGACATAATCTTCTTAGTTATCCCACAGAATGGGGATAACACATACCATGATGGTTTTTCTCGACATGGTTTGTTCATGTGGCAATTTGCACACCATGGTGGTTTTTTCATCGACATGGTTTGTTCACTAATGTGGTTTATTCATTAAGTGGTTTGTTCACATGGTAGTTTTCACAATGTGGTGGTTTTTTCATGAACATGGTTTGTTCATATAATGGTTTTCTCAACATGGTGGTTTGTTTGTTACGTGATTTGTTCATTAAGATGTTTTTTTCATGCGGTGGTTTATTCACATGGTGGTTTGTGCATCGTGGTGGTTCATTCACCGATGTTGTTTGTTTACCGATGTGATCTGTTCATTGCTATTGGGTGCGAGTGTTCCTACATATTTGGTAAGGAGACTTTATCGTTATTGCAGTTAATGGTTGGATGATCAAGGGTTATTTTTTTTTATCTAACCCAAAATACTAATGAGGAAATTTACTAAGAAGGGAAATCCCTAATGTGTACAAAAGACTAGCTTCAAGATTGTAGCCCTTTTTAAAGGGGGAGGATTGTAACACCCCTAATGCATTATGTTGTTAACTTTGTAGTTGATGTTTAATTGTGATGATGCACCTTGTGATACTTGATTGGAAGATGATATTTTGAACTCATTCTCTCCTTGGTGATTATTTACTTGATGTTTATTTATGAGTATTTCTTGATAATGATGGGTAATGATGAGTATTCCTTTGATGATTGTGTATATATCCTTGATGGTTCATTTCCTTTCTTGATGCATTATATCTCATGTTTGATATATATGTATGTATATTATGATATTCTTGGAAAAATTAGCCTTTTTGCAGGGCATGACCTTAATTAAGTTATGGAAATCACATCGAAGAGATGAGACTCTTGTTCAATGAGGATGGCCAACCTAATCTTACTACATAGGGAGCTTTAGAAGGGGAAAGTGACTTGAAATTACTTCCTAAGTTGATCTAGGGTAAAAGGCTCAAAGGGGATGAGTTGTATTTCACCTTTTACCCATTTGGTGACACTTGTATTTTTACACCTAAGCCTAATTTCACCCAATTGTATTTAGGGAAGGGGAAATGGGAAGGCCCAGAGACATTCTTGGGAGGGAGTAGTTATTCTTTCGAGAGATTAGAAAAGAGATACCTACATTATGTGAGGGGGCTATTTGTTGTTGGATTATTGAGTTTTTTTGCGTTGCACTAGAGAATTGTTTTGATTGTGAATTAGCAGAAGCAATTTGACAATTTCTCTATCCTAGTTTGTGTGGGTAGAAGAGGCTAGGAGTGTATCGAACCAACTAGGGGTGCTAATATTTTTTGAGCATGACAATTGATTTCTTTTGGGCCCTTGGGATGCCATTGCTGAGAATGGTACATAACCAATCAAAGGTAGTCATCAAGAGCTAGAGTGGTTAGTAAAGTCCTCAGAAAGGAACTCCACTACTAAGAATGGTACCTAACCAACCTGGGATATGCATCAAGAGCTTCAATGAGTGTTCTTGCTCACCATAACCCTAAGGGGTATCATGAGTGTTATAAGTCCAAGAATCTCTCCACCACACCATTGCTAATCGATTGGATGTTTGAACCTTGATTTAATCTGTTGGGAAGAGTGAGTGATTTGGTTGAATACTAAATGTTTTATCCTACACCATCATTGAGCTTGATTCTGTATTCAAGGAGAAACACCTAATTCAGGTGGTTGCATTAATTGGATGGAAAATCGACCCTTGGGTGCGATTTCCCCTTTGTTGACATCCTATTTGTGGAGTACTAGTTAGGACTAGGAGCTAGTCATTGGTAAGAGAAAGGATTGCAAGTACTTAATGTTGCGTTGCTTACAATTTTATTTTATTGTTGATCTAATTGATTACTGAGATATGGTTGATCTACTTGATTAAGTTAGCTATGATTGAGTTATCTAGCATTTCCCGAATGGTACCTAACCAATATTGGATATGCATCAAGAGCTTGAATGAGTGTTCTTGCTCACCATAACCCTAAGGGGTATCATGGGTGTTATAAGTCCAAGAATATCTCCACCACACCATGGCTAATTGATTGGATGTTTGAACCTTGATTTAATCTGTTGGGAAGAGTGAGTGATTCGGTTGACTACTCAATGTTTTATTCTACACCATCATTGAGCTTGATCTCGTACTCAAGGAGAAACACCTAATTCGGGTGGTTGCATTAATTGGATGGAAAATCGACCCTTGGGTGTGATTTCCCCTTTGTTGACATCCTATTTGTAGAGTACTAGTTAGGACTAGGAGTTGGTCATGGACAAGAGAAAAGATTGCAAGTACTTAATATTTTGTTGCTTACAATTTTATTTTATTTTTGATCTACTTAATTAGTGAAACATGGTTGATCTACTTAATTAAATTAACTATGATTGAATTATCTAGCATTTCCCAATAATGATTATATTATTGTAACAACCCTACTTGCTAAAGCTATGTTATGTTAGATAAGGTTGTTACAATAATGCAACCACTATCTGGAAATGGTATATTGGATAGAGTTGTTACAATAATGCAACTACTATTTGGAAATGCTAGATCTCACTTAAATAGTGGAGATCCCCAAACTTAACTTGCTTGTTGATGCTGTGTTTGAGCATCCAATGGGTACACAACAAAGTCAATAAAGCTTTTATTGGTCGAGATCACAAATGGAATTGAAAACACAAATTTTCCTAGATCACAAATTTTCAAAAAATAACGCTCTTTGTTTTTATAAACGAGATCATAAATCGATTGGGAAACACCAAATAATTGAAAAATGTGAACATATTGCATTTCCAATAGAAACAGCCATAAACAGCGCAGTGTGAATGGGAGACACTGCATCGAATAGCTGTCGTATTAGACCAGTCAACACTCCTCGTGGCACGCGATGTGCCAGAACTGTAAAGATTTCTCAATAATAAAACTTGGATAGCAGGTCTGCAACACGCCCAATCGTAAACTTACAGAACTCGTTGATAATAAAAAAAATTGGATATCAAAATCCATACTTATAAACGATAAATAAATACTGGAATCGCGTGCATCTGAAAAATAGTACAGCGGAAGTGGTCCTCAAGCTTTGGAATTTGAGCGTGTCGTTCTTTACCAGTGTCCAGCACTTCTATCCATAGTCAAAACTTCAAGCTTTCATTTGTGCTCCCAAAGCAAAATTGAAGAGTTCAGTCAATATAAAGTATTTGATGTGCTCAGCACACTTTAGTAAATATATAGAAGATATTGTAATTGAGTCATTATATTTATATTTTTAAACATGTGTTTCTTATTAAAAGATTATAGGTTTAAATTCAGAGAGATAGGGTATGTACATCTTCTTAGACTTTAGTTGTCAAATCCTTGTACTTAGGCTGTTCATTGTCTTATAAACAAGGAGTTGTGGCTTTTAAACAAAGAGTTATGGAAAAGCAGTCTCATATCCTATAAACAAAAGAGTTTTGTACACCAATTTGGTGTCTTGACAAAAACCCTAAAATTAAATTATTATTATTATATATACTTTTTGAAAGACAAAACTATTTTTAAAATATTATAAATTATGTACAAAATATAGTTCACTGTAATGAAGATATCTAATATATGTGTTTAATATTGAATTAATCTATAATATTTAAAAAATAATAAATTAAAAAAAATTATTATGATTTAACAAAGATTGAGATATTAAAAAATATTAATAAATTTATTTTTTGACATGTTTATTTTCTAATTTTATCTAAATTAATTAAATAATATGTATAATTTGATTACAAAATTAAGTTTAAGTGAAGAGAATGCAAAACCTAAATTCCAACAATAACAAAAATGTTATTATAAACATAAAATATAATAATAAATATAATTGTATAATAACAAAAATGTTATTATAAACATAAAATATAATAATAAATATAGCTGTGTAAATGCCTCAACATAACTTCATCATATTTGATTGTGATATCTTTTATATTAATAGATATAATTATAGTGAGTACTTTTCCAAAAGAAAAAGTACCTTAACATATCTGTCAATGCCTCAACAGTACTTCATCATATTTGATTGTGATATTTTATTTATTAACAATGATTTCATCATATTTTATTGTAATATTTTTTTATTAACCATGACTTTATCCTATTGGATTGTAATATTTTTATTAATAAAATTATTGGATTATAATATTTTTATTAATAAAATGAGTGGTTAATTTTTTATAAATATATTTATTAATATTGTGTGAATATTTTTATATGAAATAGTAATCAAAAGAGTAATTTAACTATTTCTATTTTTGAATGGATCAAAGTCAATCATATCATAATTAAAATTAAATCAATCATGTAATTTTTTTTAATCAAATCACAATTAAAATTAATTAATCAAATCAGGTAAAAAAATCTAAATAAAATTGTTAAACAATAATTTAATCAAAATACATCATTTTAGTTATAGGTTAGAGTAGTAGGTGAGGAAGTGAGTCACTTCGAAATTTTTAAAGACTCTCCAAATCTAGTCATATAAAAATTCAAATCCAGTCATATTAAAGATTGATGCAATCCAAATACAATCTTTGGATAGTAACTTTGATAAAGTAAATACCCCTCAATCATGACACCTCAACCAAAACAGTCCCTGGCCAATGAAAAAAGTTCAAGATTACCCCACCCAAAAAAAAATACACCATTCTAAAAGCTATCCCACAAGCTAAAACCTAAAATAGCTTTGTTGATTATAAAATCTGCACTTCCCTTTTGTACAATAGTCTTTGTGTAATTATATTCCTTCACTTTTATGCTAATCTAGCGCGTGACCGTCCTGCTTGGCTGTGGCGTGATCTCTCTTTTCAGTGCGCATTCAGAAGATCACATGCTTGGCGCAGTTATCTGAGCACATGCTAGGTGCAGTTCTTGGTCTTGATGCATCAGCTGTTACAGAACCTCTACAGCACAGTCTTCTTTCTGCAGATCTGCAATTGTGTGAACTCTTTGCTGTGGCCCTTGCGTAGAGCCGACCCTAGCACTATTCTTGAGCGCGAGTTGTAAACAGTTCCAGGCTCTGTCTCTCTCTGGTGCCTTAGCTACAACGAATTCTGGAAAAAAAATTGTGTGGTTGGTTTGCAATTTTCATGATCTGATTGCATTTGTTATGTGATGAGGCTACATCTTTAGTTTGGCGAGATTGCAACTTAATATTCTCACCAAATGCACATAAAAAAGGGTTTGGATTTGGCCCACGCCCGCCCTTTCCAAACCGCTGTTAATGTACAACGGTGGCCCGTTGGCGCATGAACAGGTCGGTTGCCTCTTGGTTTGTTATATTGTGACGCTTGCGATCAAATCTTTTTATTTTTTTCTGTTTTTATTCACTGTAAATTATTCACTATTTTGGAAGAAAAATTTACAGTCAAAATTCTTTAACCATGGAGTATTTTTCCGGTTATCGGAATCTCTTGGCCAGATCTTTGGTGTAGAGGCTCCAGTTCTGATTCTGTTACTGTTAATTGCGTAGCAAAGGTGGTTCAGTGCACTTTTCGACCATTATGGATGGTTTCGACAATGAAGATGAACAGGTTGCTTCTTTTGAAGGTTCCAATGCCCAAGTTCTTCATGAAGATGTCTCCGTACAAAAAATTAAAGTGAACCAGCAAGATCTTATTGATCAGTTGCAAGTTGCTTATTTTGGTTTAATCAACCAAAATATTTTATTACAGGAGATTACTCTTCAACTTCATGCAACCATCCAGTCCTCCCAGGACCTTGTTTCTGAGATGCATCATCGTTTGGAAGAGAAAGATAAGTGCATTCTGGGCTTGCGACGTTTCAATCTAGACCTTGTACGACAAGTGAGTGAACTCAGTGGCATTTCGGAGGATTGCATCTCTGAAGATTGCATCAGGAAATTACAAATCTCAGCTTCTTCATTTGCATCTATTTCTGCATCTACTCCTGCGCTGGTAGGTGCACCTAAACTTTATTCTCCTGACAATGGTGATTCTAAAGTACGGGATACAGAAGACATGCTGCAAGAGGTTACCCAGCCTATATCACAGGTAAATCCTTCCTTTTCGTCATCATCTCATGTTTTAATGGCTTCACTTGGACCATCCCTCTCTAATATTCAGCAATGTACTTGAGGCATTGGGTCCAAATTGCTTCATTAAATGGATTATATGTTAGTGGTGGGCTTAGTAAGTCTAAATATTGTATTATAGTTTATAGTGAGCTCGTGATGAGACCAATAAAAGGGAGCTTTGGATACGTGGAGACTTATTTGGATATGTGATTCATTATCATACTTTAGCTATTAATTTGCTACATCGAAATTTTGTATGAGTAGTGATTCATCTTGTGATTATATGTTGGAGCTTGAATTTATCATTCAATGATATTTATATTTTGTAGGTATCACATCAAATTTAATGTATCCAATTAGGTATTTAGGGAAGATAAATAATGTAATATTAAGAACCTAGGGAGGTATTTAAGGGGAATAATTAATGTAACATGGTTATAGTCATGGAATAAGACTTATTGGGTTGTTGAGGGGTAATAAATAAGTCCACTGAGTAGTTAGAAGAAATAATAGAATAATTAGAAGAAATAATAGAATAATGAGAAGTAGTTTGCATAAATCCCAATGAATACTTATGAAAAAGTATATATACATTAGTATCATTGTATTGTATATGTTGTATGTTGAGTATTGTATAGTAGCAAGCATGATTTGTGAAGTGATTCCTTTCACAAGAAGTATTTGAAGGTGTTATCATACATTAAGATTTATCTCTATATTTTGATATTGTTTATTGTGTGGATGCATTTTGGTTATTCTCAAGTTAAGGATTTATCTTTTATCTATTAAGGTTCACTACAACTAGTAGTAGAGATGTTTCTTGAGCCAACATGTAATTATTTATTTATTTTTTTTTGCATATTTTCAAAAGAAAAATAGGGCCACGACAGTGAAATTCATTCCAATAGGTTTCTATGTACACTCTAAAGAAACTAATTACATATCTAAATTCCTAAAAAAAAATACCCAATTTTGTAATTTTTTTTTGGTCAAATCGTAATCCAAGAAGTGAAGATATATTTGATTTAAAATCAACCATCTTAGGTTTATTTATTTATGGATACAACTTTATTTTGGGTATTGAAGAGTAGATTTAACTTTTAACAAATTGCTAAGATTGAAGCGAAACCAAATCTAGGTGAATGAGCATTTTAACAGCTTCAATTTGACATATTATATGATATACTTCTAGTTCATTTTGAGGCAGTTACGACCATTACAAATCACCACCTTAAAACCTTAGTTGCACAATGGAGCTCCATTGAAAAGTAAGTTATTTCCTAAAAACCCTAGTTCTACTTATGGGTTTTTCTCCAGGGAAATGTATTCTACATGAAAATCTGAAGACAATCACCACATAAATATTAACAGTCAAAGAATACACATGTTGGTGGGAGACCAAATTTCCCTCTTAGTGGAGAGACAAATTAAGTTATATTCTAAATGAGGATGATGCCATATGGTGGAGTTAGTTGACATTGAGGCAATATTGGGACTTCCAAATGTAGAATATAAAAATGTATTTTAGATAAGCGGACTCGAACAAGGAAGGAGAACACATAGAATTGTAAGGGTTTATTTTTAGTTGGAAACTTCCTAATATAGCTTCATGGATGTCTTCAACAAGAAAATGTCATTATTTGTGTAAACCCTAGCAAAAAATATAATTTCCTCAATGTTGACTTTGCTAAAATATTGTAGGTTCCTACAAAGTATATTTAGAGCACACATGTTAAGGGTGAAAATGCCATTTTTTTTCTAAAGATTTGAAGATTATGATAGATACATATGTATTTACATTTAGAATTTCATGTTATAGATATGGATGTTGTGGATATTATTCTTAGATATCCTTGGCTGGAATTAGTGTTTATGGTTAATATTAATGTGAAAAAGAATTTTATGAAGATTTGGTATAAGAAAAAGAGAATAACATTGCAAGATATTTCTCTAATGAGCAACAAGGGCCCAAGATGGCACATGAAGAAGTCCTTGTAAGGAAACTAATTTCAATATCGATAGACACATTAGATGTAGAGTTGGATATTGAGTTTCGAGAAGAGTATGTAGAAGCACCTAAAGGAGAGACCCAAGAAGGGAATAACTAAGAACAATAATATATGGAGTTGCATGACTTGAAGGAACCACATTTTGAAGAGTTAAAGACAAAAGAACCAATAGCTTAAGTTTTTTTAAATTTCCCCATACCACCTTGAGAAACAACAATCATCAAAGTAAGGTCATGCACATCGATGCACTTACTATGGACCAACATGAAATCAGAAAGGCACCTGGTATAGAGGTACATAGAGGACTAAAATCAATCATGGCTCGTAGGTAATGCATTCATTGCACGATCATGAAAAAATATATTTTAAAGGATTCATTAGCCAAAAAGTGGCATATGGAAAAGTGTTTAAATATTTTACACTAGGGATGGGTTTCCTCATCCAATACATAATTAAGGTAAACAATTAGGATCTTAGGTCCTATGCACTTCTTTTGGGGCTCATGTTTCCTTGACCATAACACAATACCTTCATAAGGGTCAATTATCCCATGAGTGATATATGACCCTAATTCTAAGGTTTGGTGTATCAAGGAGTTTTTTTTTTTTTGTGACTTATAACATCATTCAAATAAAAATCATAATGACTTGGGCCCTAAACACTACTTATATGTGTCATGGGCCAAGCAATAGAGCCCAAACCATAAAACAAGCCCTTCCAAAGGAATGTTTGACTCATGAGTGTAATACTAGCTTGGTTTCAAGGTTTGACACACGAAGGATGAAAATATTGGCTTAATACATGATTCAAGGGTAAAAATAATTTTTTTAGGTTGAAAATGACCATGAGTGATTTATGAGCATGATTCGTTCTTTTATCACGCCAAGGGAAATTTTCCTTACCTAATACATGCTTTATTGGTAAAACCCAAGGGCTTGGGACTTAAAGGATATACTTATAAGTGATTTGGGCCATGAATGGAACTTGGACTATAGGACATGTTGTTTGGATGGTATATTTGACATATGAGTGTGATATGAGCATGATTCCAAGGTTTGAAAAATCAAGGAAGGGTATCCTTATCAAAGATATGATAACAAACCTAAATTAGATGGACTAGGTCATAAATGAGCTATATGTAAGGAACATGGGCCATACATGAGGCCCTAGATCACGAGACATGCTCTTTGGATGGAATATTGTGTTAACGACTATAAGTACATGGGACCGATAGAAAGTTTTGACACATCAAGGGTGAGTATCTTGTCCCATTACATGATGAATACTAGTGGATCAAGAATGATATTCTACTTTAAGACAATGTGTGGGGATGAAACCAAGTTATTAGACCCTACACTCTACTTAAAAGTTTAGTGGTACATGAAAAAATCATGTTGGATCTATGACAGACCCACGCTCTGCATAAGGTGTCCAACATAGGATTGATTTAGTTTAGTGTTTCGACATCTCCAACCTACTAAAGGAAGGAGGTCTCACTTGATGTGTGTATGATGGGAATTTAAAAAAAAATGTGCAGAGTATTGAATGTTTAATGGGGATGCATACTTCATTATTTATCCCTCATCATGTATCCATCCCTCTTGGTATCCTTATTAAGGGAATAAGGGACCCTTATTTTTCCTTGTTACCTTATCATGATCCTTTTTGGTTTCTAGTTTCATTACCTTGTACATATATTGGGCCATCATCCTTGTAAAAGGATTGACCCATTAGGTTCTTTCAAATGATTGGACTGATCAAGTCTCTTAAAAAAAGGACCCATAAGGTCTCTTTCAAAGATTATCCCATTTAATCCTTTCGAAGGAGACACCCTAATTGTAAAGGAAATATCAACAAGTCTTTTCAAAAGTATGGCCTAATACCCTCAATCCATTTTCAAAAACCTAGATTGATATTCATGAGGTGTCTTTCATAGGTATGGCCTAATTTCATGGGGCCACTTCGAAAGATATGGCCTAATATTAATCAAGCCACTATTCAAGATATGGCTCAATCTTATTGAGCCACTTCAAAATATATGGCCCAATCTTCATCATGAAAATTTTGAAGATATGGCCAAATCTCATTGGACCATTTCAAATATGGCCATTGGTCCTCTTCAAAAGATAGTCCCTTGTGCCCTTTTTGGATATGCACCAAAAAAAAGAGCTAAGGCCAATAGGGCTCTTCAAGAGATAGCTCATCGAGCCCTATTTTAAAATGAACCTATTTCAAAAGCTAATTATTATGATCCAATGCCTTAAAAATGATAAAAATTTAATGAATACAGTCCACTTCGAGGGGGGAACCTCCTTTTACAATATATCCAATTTAGAAGACAAGATGAGATGAGATAATATCATCCTAAGTCTAGGTCTCCTTGGTATATATATATATAGGAGACAAAGGGTACAATTATAATGAAAGGGTAGAATGAAGGGTTCTAACCTACATACAAACATAACACTATAAATGTAATAATTCAATATCTAGGGATTAATAAGGGGTTTTGTACTTAACATGAGGTTTTATCTAGGGATTAACATGCCCCTCCAATTCAAACAAGTGTTTTCCTCAACACTTGACTAACTGTGGGTGTTTTTGCATGAAGAACTCATCTTCCCATGTCACCTCTTCCACTAATAGGTTCTTCCATTTGGCAAGGTACTCAGTAATTTCTCGATTTCACAACTACTTAATCCTTGTTTCAAGGATTGTTTCTAGCTCTAGTATGATTTTCCCTTCTTCATTAATCTTTGGTAGAATAGTTTCGACTGAGATCTTGTCACCGATTACCTTCTTTAAGAAAGAAACATGGAATATTGGATGTACATGTGAATATGGAGGCAACTCCAATTTGTAATCCATAATTACAATCCTTTGCAAAATCTTATAGGGACCATAATATTTTGGTGCTAATTTATTGTCACTCTTTTGTTTCTTGAGGGACATTGTTAGAGACCTAACCTCCCTAACCCCTCGTGTAGGTAGAATACTATATTTTCCATGTAATAAAGGCTGACGTTAGTCTATAAGACCTATTTAATAAATGAGAACAAGTCAATGTAAGAATACCTAATAGAAGCTTCTGCTTCTAGAAAGATCTTCCGCTAGAAGGTTCTTTAGAAGATAGAATTAGTATAAATAAGAGCAAGAGGCATGATAAGTCTTTGTCTTGAGAATTATTGTAATATATATCTGCTATGTTGGAGGTTTCCCCCTCGAAGAGGAAAGTGAACATTGTTTCCTATCAATAAAGGTATTATTTTGGTGCTGTGGTTTCATCTATTGAGTTGTTTCGTTGCTATTCTCTGCAATATTTCTATTTTCAACTATTGTAATAGATTTGGTACCTTACAAGTGGTATCAGAGCACTTTCCTTGGAAGAAAATTGTGGGTTATTTTTTTCAGGATAGAGACGTATTCCAACGTCTTAAATATATAGAGATCTGTCGTTCAACGCATAAATCCATGGTCGGGGAAGCATACACAGAAGAACTACAAGTGGTACTCAAGCACACATTGTTGGCCACCCTTGTAACCCCTATTGGTACACCTTCGAGTGGTAGCACATTAGACAACACCTGTATACAAATCAACCTAGATCTCCTGAAGCCCTCCATAGATAAACCGATCGACCACTTGAATTCTATAGTGCCATTGAGAACATTGCTTGGGAAGATACTCTCTAGTACTTGGGTAGTCGGGTAGTACGGATAAGGGCATGATCTAGCCTCCTTAGTTGGTGCCTTGAGATATTGGGCTTAGTACTATTGTTGGACCCCGCACGTATATCAGAGAGATATAGAACAGGGAAAACCCTTGTATGTAGAAACCCTAAATACCTTAACCCTCGGGACAAACAAAAACAAAACATACAATATCTATTTGCTTTCAACCTTACCTCCTACATTTTGGTTGCGAAATTACTACACATTTCTTCTTGTTAAGAACTTGGGCATTTCAACACTACAATATTCTTCAAATCAAAGTATAAGTCCGCATGAAAAAAAAGAGTATAGTGGCCCCTCCGACACACTTATTTGGGACCTATCCCATTAGATTCCCCTTTTCACCCTGATCGTATTCATACCTTTCATTTTTAAGCCTTTTTTTTAACCCGACCCCTTCCCAACGTCTCTATTTTCTGCCTCTCCCATTATTTCCCCCTTTTCTCCCTGATCATAGTGGTACCTATCACCTATAAGTCCTTTTCTGTGGTCCCACCCACCCATTTTCCCATACTAGCACTCCCCATATCCAAATGGACAACACTTGCAACGAAGACCTACACGATTCCATCAATCAAACCAAGGAGTCCCTCCAACAAGTGACATTTGATATTGGCTCTACCAATTCCCGCATTGAAAGATTCGAGACCCAAGTCTAGCAAAAGTTTGGCGCCATGGATGCCAAATTCATTAACCGATTCAACACCCTCCAGTCTACTGTCAACTAGTTGTTGAACCGAACCTAGGGTCCTTCTTCCCCAGACCAACCAGATGGTGTTGATTCCTCTCATTCTTTGAATTTTCAATCCAATTCCTTTCATCATGACCCCCGTATTCCCCGAGTTGAAGTCAATAAATTTGATGGCTCCGATCCCATGAGTTGGGTCACTCAAATGGAGCATTATTTTTCTCTGCATGGAATTACTAACGAGTTGGCCAAACTTCATTATGTTGTTCTCTATCTAGATCCTGAACACTGGTAATGGTGGAAATGGCGTAAAAATGCACATTAGGGGTATATTGCATGGACTCAATTTGTTTTCGAGCTCTATGAATGCTTTGAAACTGACACCCACTATCTAAGTCATTTGACCAAGTTGAAACAATCAGGCACAATGGAATACTTTATAACTGTTTTTGAGCATTTGACTTTTCAAACCAAGGGAATGATATATGTGTTCTTCCAGGAATGCTTCAATGACCTAAAGGATGAAATTCGAGCCCAGGTTCTCATGACTCTACCTTAGACTTTGTTGGATGCTACTAAACATGCCAAAGAGCCCCAACATGTTGTTTTTTCCTAGAACAAAAAACCCTCTTTTGTTCCTTGCCCTTGACCCACAAATCCTACCCCACTTGCCACTCCCCTCAAGGTCCAAAAATTAAATAGGGTTGAAATGGATGAGCGCCAAATCAAGGGTCTTTGCTATAATTGTGATGAAAAATGTTTTCCGGGGAACAAGTGTAAGGAACAAAAACATTTTATGGCCATTTTAGAAGATGTTGCTGAAGAAGAAGTGACAATTCCCCTTGTTAAACAACCATCCCTTCCCGATGCTACCCAAGAGCCCGCTGACCCACCTGAAGTTGACCCACTCATTTCTTTGCATGCCCTCATTAGCTTCTCTGCTCCACAAACCCTCAAGCTCATTGTCTATATTAAACATCGAAAAGCCATCATCCTTCTTGACAATGGCAACACCCATAATTTTATTCACCGTCATATTTCCTAGGAAACTAATTTCTATATTCGTGCTGTCAATAGTTTTGAAATCATGATAGCCAATGGTGGGTCCATGAAATGTGGTGGGAATTGTGAAAATTTACGTCTTCAAATTGGATAGCACCACCTAAAATCTCATATGTTTTCCATTGACATGGGTGGTTGTGACATTGTGCTAGGTGCTGAATGGTTACGCACTTTGGGCCCCATTCTCATGGATTTTAATGCGTTTACCATGAAATTCCAATAGGAGGGAAAACAATATAAATTCCAAGGACTCATAGCCAGTTCTCCTGAGATCATCAGTTCCCATCGCATGGAAAATATCCTCAAGAAAGTTCACTCCGGTATTATTTCCCAAATCCATTCCATTCAAATAGTTGAGACACCCTCTATGCATCATGACCTCTAAGCTATCCGCTCCAAACATCAATATTTTTTTTCCACTCCTCAGGAACTTACACCTTCTCGTGGTGTTCATGATCATTCCATCCCCCTTTTACTTAGCAATATTCCTCCCAATGTTCTCCCTTATCGTCATCCATTTTCCCAAAAGAATGAAATTGACAAAATTGTGCAGGAGTTGCTCCAAGCGTGAGTTATCCACCCTAGTACTAGCCCTTATTCTTCTCTTGTGGTCATGGTACTCAAGAAATAAGGTACTTGGACCATGTGTCCTGAATTTCATGCCCTCAATAAACTCACCATCAAGGAAAATTTTCCCATTCCTGTCATTGATGATCTCTTGGATGAACTAAGTGGTGCTCAATACTTTACTAAACTTTATCTCAGTTCTGGTTACCACCAAATACGTATGAAAGATCCATAAATCCCTAAGACTACCTTTAGAACTCATGAGGGTCACTATTATTACTTGGTCATGCCCTTTGGCCTGTGTAATGCTCTCTCCACCTTCCAAAGTCTCATGAATAATGTCTTTTGTTCTTTTCTCCATCATTTTGTCTTAGTTTTCTTTGATGATATTCTCATCTATAGTAAAACTTATCCATCCCATCTTTCCCATGTGTATCAAGTTCTCCATCTACTCTCTCAGCACCAACGTTTCCTCAAACAATCTAAATGTGCCTTTGGAGCCTCAAAAGTGGAGTACCTATGCCATATTGTGAACAAGGACGATGTACAGGTGGATCCTAAGAAAATTGAAGCTATGCAGGATTGGTCTTGCCCTAAAACTCTTAAGAGTTTGTGTGGATTTCTGGGTTTAATAGGTTACTATCGCAAGTTTGTTAAGAATTATGGAAAAATTGCAGCCCCTCTCTTGACTCTTCTTAAAAATAATGCCTTCACTTGGACTCCAACAACTGACCAATCCTTCTAGGCCTTGAAAGCAATTATGTGCACGACTATGGTCCTAGCCCTTCCTGACTTCACCAAGAATTTTGTCTTGGAATGTGATGCTCCTAGAAAAGGAATTGGGGCAGCCGTCATGCAATATGGCCAACCTTTGGATTTCTCCAGCAAACAACTTTCATACCAACATTTGGGCCAATCCATATATGAAAAGGAAATGTTGGCTATTCTACATGCCGTGGATCTTTGGCATCCTGATTTATTGGGGCAACATTTCCAGATTAAAACTGATCACCAAAGCCTCAAGTATTTTCTGGAATAAATAATTTCATCCTTGGAGCAACAAAAATGGGTCACCAAGCTCTCTAGCTATGATTATGAGATCAATTATAAGAAGGGAAAAGAAAATGTGGTTGTTGATTCTCTTTCTAGAAAATATAAAGAAGAAGGGTCCCTCTTTTCTGTATATTTCATTGTACCGGCATGGCTCCAAGATGCTCACCAAGAATGGTTGCAAGATCCCAAAATATTTCACCTGATCCAACAATTGCAATAAAATTCTCGATTTTCTCCAGGGTACTCTTGGAATAATAAAGAGCTTCACTACAAAGGCCACCTATATTTAAGAAAACAATCCCAAATTAAATCTACGGTGCTTTTAGAGCTTCATGCTTCACCCACTACTGGGAATTTAGGGTTTACCAAAACCTATGAAAGGGTCAAGCATTCTTTTTTTCGGGATGGTATGAAATAGGACGTTGACAACTTTGTGGATGAATGTGATGACTGTCAACGCAACAAGGGAGAAACCGACAAAGCCCCTGACATACTCTGTTAGGGTTCACTAATGTGAATAAAATCAAAGTCTTGTCAAGTGTTTTTATTGATTTCTAAAGTCATGACTTGGTCTGCTAAAGACCACGACATGACTCAATTAAAGTGTGTGTGTGTGTGT